>JADLZK010013072.1:0-88648 GCA_015847255.1 Hyparrhenia diplandra
TTGACCGGCCGCATGCAAATCTATCTATAACCCCTATATAGAAGGAGGCCACTAGAGGAGTTCTCTGCACATGCAGAGGCGACACATCAGCATCTTCTGTTACTACTCGCTGCTACCGAGCTGTGTCGTTTTTTTACCTCCGCGCGGTCGAATATTGCCCTCAATCTCTCCGGCTTCCGATCCATTCTCTTCGCCTTCCCTGCCTGCTGCGCGTCGCCTTGCCATCCCTATTCGTAGATGATGCATGTCTCCATGCAGAAACCAACCAAATTCGATCCGTTTTCAGTTTCAGGGTACCAAGGAAATCGAATCGGAACGGTTTCAGTTTCAGGGAAACATATCTATGCGGCAGGAAACGTATCCCTCCACTTGTGATATTACATGCACAGATAATTAGCAATAATTCTGCAGGTGTATTGTATGATCCCTTGCTACACGCATGCACCTATATATATAACTCGGTCAAGCCCAAAGCAATAATCTCGCTGCGCACCAGGACTAGCCACCGTGCTCTCAAGCCATCCAAGCCCAACCACCACTACCACCACCCTCACGAACAACGCCACCAGCAAACTGTGGCAAACGGCAGCCCGCCGCCGCCGCTGATCCAATGCGACAACTTCGCCGACGTGGCGTGGCCGAGCGGGCCGCCGGTGACGCGCGTGATCCTGACCGGCTTCGAGGAAGGCCTCTCGGCGTGTGATCTCGCCAACGAATTGGAGCATATTCTTGCCTATTCAATTTCTGACCTCCACCGGTGTTCATCGACAGCGACGGCAGCAGAGAAGAGATCTCCACTGCTGCGGCCCTATCTGCTGGATACACAACCTCCGTGCCCATCTCTACCTCGGCACCAGCGTCAGCTAGATCCGCCTCGATGGTCTTCGTGCCAGTCCGCATCGCGCCAACTACCGACACCAACGTCTGGTCACTCCGCTTCCTCTTGATAACAGTCGGCATCTGGCGGCCTTGCCTTGGTGCCGCGCTTCTGTGTCGGCCTCCAATCGATGAGAGGGCGCAGCAAGAGATAGAAGCAGGGAAGCTTGAATCTGCCCTTGCAAGCGTTGGAGAAGACTTATAGGATAGGATAAGGTCGTCGATAGTTTTTTTCAACTCAAAAAACTCCTTCTGTGTGGATGCAGCCTATTCTTTGATTTTTTTTTCTTAATTTAATTTAACTCTTCATGGCAATGGAGTCCATGTAGCCATTGGTATACTTTTTTTTTAAGTTTTTTTTTTCTGATGAGCTCAAGTCCAGTGAGTTTTTTATGAGCTCGAGTCCAGTGAGTGAACGACAGCTAGGTGACAATTCGTTTATGTTTACAACCCATATTTATAGACATAGCATGCTGTTTTAATTTCTTTAACAATTTATTATTCTCTCATAGAGAACTTATTTCAAATGGTAGAACTCATCAAATTATATTCCTTCTTTATACCCGCGGCAACGCGTGGGGAATTCTTCTAGTTTCCTTTGTGTGTGGATTCCTTTTGAGCCACGGATGGCATTTATCGAACGAAAATGTGATGGACCGTGAAATAGTGGCATTTTTTGGGAAGGTTTGTTTCCATATATTACGAATTGGTCGGCAGAGAGAGGGTACCGCACGGAGGCGGACAGAAACGCCGGGGAAACTTTTTGCCGCACGAAAAATTGTCCACAGTTTAGTCCTTTTATGTTGTATAGATATGTTCTACTTTCATCTACTACGTTGACTGTGAGAGACGGAGGGGGAAGGTCCTAGCCATTGGCGACATATTTTATGACACGTAATATTGGCATTAGGGGGAGAGAAAGCCGATTTTAAATGCCAAATAGTATTTCCACAGAAGGAAAATGATCTTAAGAAAAATATTCCTTGAAGCTTAAAGCAGGAATAGTATCACACACTAAGTCATACAATAGTCCGACTAAAGCTCTTGTGAAGCCTGAAGCGAGCATATGCCGGATATTTTGAAATAAGAGGAGTAACTTGAAGTTATAAACTAGAAGTTGTGTTTACTAGTGGTAACTAAATGTTGCATACTATCAAGTTAAATCTATGGGGACGTCTGTGGGTTCTAGTTTAGTGTATAATTGTTAAACAGAAATTAAATGAAACTCCTCCCCCTCGTGAAGAAAACACCTCACAAAGAAGGATAAGCACCTCATGAAGAGGATCATCTTGAAGATTAAATTTAACACAATAAATGTGCACCTCGTTAGTATTGGGTATGCAGAACAATATACCATAATCCTCTGAAAGGATTTATTACTCTGAAGAATAATATTTATTTATTTTGCACAACTAATAGGTGGTCATTATGCATGAAGCATGCTGCTTTTGTTTATACCCATATAATTCATAGAAGAATTATGAGCCAACTTTAGAAAGATATGGTAGTATGGTACTGCATAATTAGGGAACCGCATAATTAGGGAACCTCACCGTGAGGACCTCCTCCCATTTTGCTCAATCTCTATATTAAGAGATCAGAGCATGAACCTTAATCTCTATATTAATCCTTCAACCCTAATCTCTATATTATGAGTTGAACCGTAATCTCTATTTTAATTTTTGTACCCTAAACCTATATTAAGCCCCTAAACACTAAACCCTACACACTAAATTGAACCCTAATCTCTATATTAAGCCTCTGAACCCTAATCTCTATTTTAAGTCTTATAGTCCCTAATCTCTATATTAAACTCTAAACCCTAATCTTTATATTCCCTAATCTCTATATTAAATTTTATACTCTAATCTCTCTATTTAGAGTAAAATGGGGGGAGGTCCTCCCCACCCAATTTATTCCCCATAATTAGTCTGCACACATTTATGAAAAGTGTGATTTGAACAATGAAGTTCAAAAGTTTAGCTTTATGAGGGGGAGCATATTTTTATTGAATTCGCCTTTAAGGTAAAACCACTAGATTACAAAAGAAGATTAAATGTTGTACTCTTTTTTTCCCTATGTGAGTTTTTTTACTCGAAGGTTTCTCACACAAGGTTTTTAATGAGACAACATGTGCAATGCAATTGACGAATGCGATGTACTCTTTTCTCCAAGAACCGTTTTTTCCACTGGGTTTTCGGATGGAGTTTTTGATGAGGCATGTGCATATCGTGGTAATCGCCCAAGGGAGAGTGTTGTAAAACACACGGCCTCTATCCTAAAGATGAATCCTAATCCTAGCCCGTTTGTATATGGGCTCTTACCGAAACTCTTAGGCCTCGGTAGGACTATATATATGTGGGAGCTCTGTGTCGTAACTATCACTATTTAGAGGAATAAAGAATAATCTTTCTATCTTGTGTCTACATGTTTTATTCTTTCATCTACTGTGTTGATAATGAGAGACGGAGAGGGAAGGTCCCAACCGCTGGCAACATGTTTTATAACAAAAATAAATCTTGAATTCAATGATTAAGTTTGAAATTTGTATAAATTATATAATATATATACTCTACTCTACTCAACAAGAAGCTATTAATCTCTTCAATAATAGCACAATAACAGTACATACACTGGAAAAAATCGAATGCATATATATACATGGTACTTCATGTCGACAACACGACCGAGATAAGACAATAACCAGAGTGTTGAAGCATAACGCCTTTTTGCTTGTATATTTTTGTCGGACGATCACGGTGACGGATGCCAGCAGCCCGCCAGCTCGCCGCTCATCGCCTCAGACTCTCCGAGGCTCGGACGTCGCAGATGGCCGGTCTTGGTATGGCCGCCAATGCCGAGAAAGGTGCGATCGACCTATAAATGGGCGATCGGTGATCGTGATCCCAAGTCCTATCGGCCGATCGGCGATCGCGATCCCATCTCCAACCGTCTGAGGCCCAACTCTTCCGAAACCACCGCCGCCACAATGCACGTGCATACACATCCCCTTCTCCACTTTATTTTGCCATCTCCCTTTATTCGATGTGGTATAGCAGGTGTGGGCAGTTTGTTTTCCCCACGGCCCACAATGAGTGTTCGGTGAATAACTTTTGTTCGTTCCTATTTTCCTTGCATGTACCTGCACGCATGGTTCTGAAGAGCCAAAACATGCAGGGCTACACTAGCGGGATCACTTCTCCTTTCATGCAGAATTGCACAGATGTGAATTAGAGGAACATCCCCAAGCCCCTTCTAATATTCTCCCTAAAAAATTACAGAGAATCCGGAACATTTCCTTTCTGGTAAATCATTGCTATGAAATTATTTAACGTGATGACATGTTTGGTTCTGACCTTAGAGCAAGTATTATAATACAGTCGGCTACTAGCTGTACGTATTCTTGTAGCCTATCTTTCAGCCCACCCGTATAGTAGTTAAGTCTTCAACATTTAATACTTGGCCCACTTGTCTGTTTCACAGATTTTCTTGGTTCATGTGTCTAAGTGGGTTGCAATGGGTTGCAAGCTTACAACCCACTTCCCCTCTCTCTCCTCTCCTCTCCTCTCTCGGCCTTATAACACTACTAGATAAATGATTTTCGGTGGCAGTTATTTTGGATTAATGGCGGTTGTTTTTACAACCGCCACCGAACTAAGGTCACCATAAATGGGAGGATTAATCGCGTGGCGGTTTTTTGGGCCCAAAAACCGCCACGGTTAATCCAAAAATATAAAATAAAAAAAACCATGCGAAACCCTACCGGGACCAGATTCGGGCCGCCGCCGCCGGATCTGGGCCACGATTGCTGGATCCGCCGCCGCCGCCGTCGGGATCCACGACCTCTGAGCCAGATCTGAGGTCGGGGCCACCGGATCGAAGGTGTGGACGCGCGGTCGAGGGTGTGGGCGTTGGATCGAAGCTCGCGATCCACCGTCGCGGCGCCGCCAACCGCCGGAGATGGGCGTCACCGCCTCGCCCTTGCACCTCCGCATCGGCGCCGCCGCGGCGCCTCCGCATCCCGCACCATTGCCGCGAGAGAAGGGGGCACCGCTGTCGGGTGGGAGGAAGAGCGCGTCGCCAGCCGGCGCCGCCGAGAAGAAGAGGGGGAGAGAGTAGAGGTCGGGGCGAGAGGGAGGTGGCGGCGCCGGGACGAGAGGGGAGATGGCGTCGGGCAGATGGAGGGGTGAGGGAGGAGGCGGGCGAGAGGGAAGGCCGAGACGAGAGAATAAGTGATGGAAACCCTAAGCGCTACATATATATATAAACCCGATAAGAGGAATGGGCCGATGGATTTTGTGGGCTCTTTCGGCTGGGTGGTTGGGCCACATTAACCGTGATGGTTTATTTTTATAAAAAACCGCCACAGTTAATTGGTTTACCGTGGCGATTTTATATAACCGCCACGGTTAACAAAAAATAACTGTCACAGTTAATAGAGATATTAACCGTGACAGTTTTCTAAATAACCGTCACCATTAATTAATGTTTTCGAAGTGCCACGCAAAATCAAATCTGTAGTAGTGTAATACTTGCTCTGATATTGTTCATAGACAGACTATGGTAGCTACACTACAGGTGTGCAGTTAGTTGTGTTGATGTCGATTGTATATTTAGTGGTGCCTCATGCAACGTTCTAAAAACATCTTAGACTATTGATATGATATATTTGTCATTCTTTTGTGCTCCTATACCATTTGCCTGCATTTGTTCTGTTTTATTCTAAGGCCACCGCTAGAAAGTTTGCCCTTTGTCATGTAGGTGCACATTGCCCAATGATTTCCTCAAGCCCTTACCACTTTGCCATGTAGCTGCACACTGCCCTTTATCACTGACAATTATGTTACTGTACTGAAGACTCAATTCCTTTTTGAGTTGAATAGATACTTTACACAGTATTCATAATGTTAATAGCATCAAGGGTATAGAATGTCCTCTCAAAAAAAAAAAGGTATAGAATGTCAAATTCTTTTGTCATGCCCAGATTCATTGTGCATGATTTTGTATGCTTAACAGTTAACACTTAGGCAAACCACACTGACTTGCATTTTTTGCTCTTTTGTGATTTTTTTAACTCATTTGGGAAAAAAACAGCCACACAACACGGTGTATTCGACATTTTTTTCTATATGGAATTGCTCTCGAGTCTCAAAGTGCTTGAGCTAGAGCATAACTAATTAATTCTGCTCTTCGGTTTCAGAAAACTTATTGCTTTACAAAAAAAAAAAAAAAAAAAAAAAAGGACTCAATGTTTTCTTGTGTCCCAATTCGCTTAAGATATATAAAATCCTGGTTGATATATTAACCTTTTAGGGAGGCAAGGTGCTACTTCCTAGCAGCAATGATGTGGTATTGCGGATGCTCATGGCATGGCAAGGCTGCCAGGACCCCAGGAGGATGCATGCCATCACCATACTGCAGGAAGTTGGATTTAGGCCTTTAGTGGCAGCGTGTTTTTTCAGACCAAAGGATCACTCCCAGCTTATATTGAAAGCTACCAAACCAAAGTATTTGTTGGGGTTACCAGCTTACAAGATACATAACGATCTTAACGTTCGCGCAAAAAAACACCCCACAAACTCCACTACTGTTTAGGACCCCCATAACAACATAAAGCGATTGCCATCACAGGCGAGGGATAACAAACAAAAAAGCTAAGGATTTTAGGGATAACAACATAAAAGTTGATTTAGGCCTTTAGTTGATTCAGATTCAGAGTAATCAAAGATACATAGGAACTATGACGAAGACAGCGCGAGGGCCTGGAGCGACATACATATTTAATTTAGGATAAAAGTAAAATGACTTACTCCTTCTATTTCAAACTATATAATGTTCGGCCTTTCTAATTTATTAAAGCTTTTGCTACATCTAGATGCATGATATATCTAGAAAACATCAAATATTTGGCATAGAGGAAGTAATAACATATACACAATGGAGTCATTCAGCGATGACCGGATTCAGAAATCTGGAGTCATAGAGGAAGTAGGGGCCTTTGACAGGCTCCACGCCCCTCCCTCGCCATCCTCGAGCAGCAGTCGAGCGGCGGCCGAGATCGACTAGTAGGCCGGCCAGATTCAGGCGCAGAGTTTGTGCCGGCTCCTCGGGGACGCGCGGGAGGTCAACAGTTGGGGGCCGACTCCTCTCCGGGCACTCTTGGCGTGCCCTTGTTGCGGTGGCGGGGAGGCTTCCGCCCGCAACCCAGCGACAACATCGCGTGGGGCTACCCGGCCGCGGCTAGGCCCGACCTCGCCGAGGCAACCAAGCCGTCGACTCCTTCCTCCCTCTAGAATAGCCACTCATCAGCTTGCCACCAAGCCTCCGTGTCTCGCGTGCGGTTGACGATGGATGGACACCCAGACAGAGCAATCGTCTTGCTGCCAAGTCCGCCTCTGGGATCCCCGATCGGAACGGCAGACCCGGCGCATCTTCCTCAACAAATGGGAGGGCATGCCAGAGGGCGTAGGCTCACAGACTCTAGATCCGACGATTGCAAAGCGATTCCATACCCACTTCGAGGGCACCGTCCCGCAACACAAGCGTGAGTTGGTAAACGTGCTAATTCCCTACAGCCGCCTACGCCGGGGACACCCCTCCAATAGGAGCCGCTGGTCATCGTCGCCACTTCTTCGTCACACATTTGTTTTATACTCAGTACACCACTCTAAGCTCCACCGTTGTAGTCGGTGCCTTGTGTCAGTGTTTTGCCTATTTGCCTTCCGCCAGCTCGCCATAGGGGCGTTTAGGATGTAATTGAACTATCTCACTTCTCTTAATGCAAAACGAGTTGAGCCCGGTTTCGAGAGAAAAAAAATCCAGAGAAGAGGTGTGGGCGTGCAAGATTCCAAGAGTGCATCATCGTTTTTTTTTTTTTTTTGGAAAGCGTCAGTGTTCTACTGGCTAGCTGCTACCCAAAGGTCTACTACGTTCAATACGTGTACACACAACACATTGGCTTTCCCTAATCAAATGAAGCAACGTGTAGACAGTATAGGGAATTAGGTATTTGGAGATCGTTTTTCTCACCTGTATGGCTGTATCACCGGTAGGACAGCGGGATGCGGCGAAGGGCCGCAGCCGGCGGAGAGACGGTCGCAAGGAGGCTGGAGTCGGAGATTGAGCGGGCGCCGTCGTGGCTCGGCCGCTTCTGATCGCGGGCCGTGTCAATTGCGAGCAGTCGAAGGTCACGAGGTGGGGGAGTCGCCGGGTCACGAGCGAGAAAACCGATCAGGCAGTCGAGCGGCGCGGCCAGGCTCTCTTGCTGGGCTGCATTCTATCGGGGAGGCCTGGCTATTGGGCTATTTTTGGTGTATTAATCATCCTAGAGATTTCAGCCTAGAAGATCGTCAAACGATCTATCAAAATCCTTCAAAATCCTTCTACTTCTACTAGAAAGGTACACGAAGCAATCTACCAGATGGACTGGGCCGTTGAGCCTAGAATATCATCGGGCCTCGGTACAGACAATTCTGAGGTCCCTACGCTGTCGGCCAAGAAGAAGGCCACAACAAGAGGAAGGCGAAGAAGCGGGCCACGTCGTGCGTGCTGTGCAGCGCGACCAAAACTGGACAACTCGTCCATCTGGTGTGGTACATGCATCGACCGACCACGACCAAGGCAAGAATAGCATCAAGAAACTGATGTTGTTTCCTAGCTACTGGTGGCGGGTGCCAGAGAAACGGGAGGCGGACTCTGTGCGTGTGCTATGTGTGTGCCGTGTGTGCGTGGGGGTGTGTGTTTGTGTGCGTGTGTGCCTGTGTGTAGGCCGCTATCTGTGTGCCTGTGTGTGTGGGTGTCTGTGTGGGCATGGGTGTGTGTGTTTGTGGGTGTCCCGCAACTAAGAGATAGGCAAGGCAGAGAAGATGGGATGGTGACGGTTGTGCTTTGGAGCCACCAACCATGGTCGTAGATGATGGATGCTTGACGCTACATAGGAAAGGAGACACTGTTTATGGAAAGTTTTGGATCAATAAGATAAACCTGAGCCTGGCGCGTACATGTGGATGTGACCCGTGACCACTTCAATCCCCTACTTGTTCAATACTGACAACACCATCACCTTGGTCCACATGCCATGGTAGCATGGCGCGTACACGTTGCTGTAAGCGGTGTCGTTCGACACGATGAGCACGAGGTTTGGCCATGACCATATCTGGAGTGCGACTTGCTGTGCAGTGATGATGCGACGATGTGGTGGCGCTGCGCTATGCTGCAGCGAGTGGTAGCTGCAGTGGCTGTAGGACCAGGATGTCCAAAGACATGGTCGCCTGGAGGAATTGGCTACACTTTTTCCCATGTTGTCTCCCAAAGAATGATGTTCAGTCGGGTCACCGTCCCCGGAACGTCCTGGTTGAAACTGAGCTGCCTCGCGACGCGGTGAGGATTGTACTACTCGACGTCATCCACGTCCACGAGCTCTCAAGCCTACAGACACCGCACAAAGGATAGCGATGCCCTAGCTTCGTCATGGCCATGACGACGCTCCCAGAAGCTGCTCCCATAGGGCCGCCACTGGAACTCTCTCGGTGCCCTGAACACCACACGAGCGTTCCCTGGGCCCACCACCATGTGGACGTCATGCCATCGGGTAGCCCTACGGAGCAGCACATCCCCATCGTCAGTGGGAAAAAGATGATAGAGAAGCTGGATGAAGAAACTTGTGGCGGCATTCCACATTCATGAACCCTACAACTAAGAGGTAGGCAAGGCAAAAAATATGGGATGGTGGCGGCGGTGCTTTGGACCCACCAGCAATGGTCACAGACGGGCATGATACTTGGCACTACATAGGAAAGGTGAAGCCATTTATGGGAAGTTTTCAATTGACACGCTAGATCTGAGCCTAGCTCTAACACTGTTGCGCATCTCCGCTGCTGGGGGAGCATGCCCCAACCTGTACGCCACTGCTCCTCCCCTCACCGCTGCAACCGGAATTGTTGCCGCCTCTAACAAATTTGACGGAGAGGGGCCTAGCTCGGGTGTGGGAGAGGGTGGGGAGGGTGCCACTACCACTCGTAGCCAGATCCGCACAGGTCTTAGGGAGAAGGGCGTCGCTCGATTAGGTGGGGCAAAGGATAGGGAGGGCGCCACCGCCACTCGTAGCCGGATCCACCTCGCACCGTCGGGATCCACTCGGATCTCGAGGGAGAAGGGAGCCACTCGATCGGGTGGGGAAAGGATAGGGGACAACGCCGCTGCCACTCGTAGCTGGATCCGCCTTGCGCCGGGATCCGCTTGGATCCGAGGGAGAAGGGCGCCGCTCAATCGGGCTGGGGGGGAATGGGGAGGTCTATGTTGATGCTTGTAGCCGGATCCGCCTAGATCCGGCTCGCCACACCTGGAGGGCTTTGGGATCGTCGGATCTCGAGAGAGGGGCTCCTCTCGGGTGCCGGAGAGGGTGGGGCGAAGCGAGCCACCTTCATTTGCTTGAGGGCATGGGAGGGTGCTTCCTCCGCCTCTAGGAGGTACTCTCATTCACCGCCAGGAAGGTGCGACGGAGAGAGTGTAGGGAGGGGAGGGACGCGCCGCCCACAACTGGAGTCACGACTCTACGGGTGCTGTGTGAGGACCATGAGGGGAGAGAAACCCTAGGTGCTCTTTATGTAGTAGGAGAATGGGTTGGTTGGACTCTAGGCCTTATTCCCTAGGTGGGCTTATACCTTTAGCAGGCGTGTGGGCTCGGTCGGCCGGGCGGTGGAGCATGACAGTATGTGCTATGTGATGCATCGATCAAAAGGCGCTTTGCGGCAGACGGCGATGTGCTGACTCGGGGCCAGCCAAACTTATACCTTGCCCTAGCCTAGTGGCCAACACCACATGCACGGGCCCTCGGACGGTGATGGGAGGAGGGCCCATCGCAGGGCGACAACCGCGCCAAGACAAGCGAGACTACTTTGCAATATGCGATAAAAAAACGTCTCGCAACAGACACCACCCAAGCTTGGATTAGAGTCTCTAGCGAGAAATGCTAACAACGCTGACTTGCACCTACCCTGTTACCGTCTTGATGGGTGGAGGCATGGTGATAGCACACGACTGAAATATTGGAGCACTCTGGGGCAACTCCTAGACTTACAAGATTTGGTGTACTACACTCCTGCCCGCCCAAGTTGGATTGGCCTTGTTGCACGCGTTTGTCCTCCACCACGCCCAAGCTTAGGTGGCGAGCAACGACGATGAAGGGTGGTGGCCTGAAGAATAGCAACAAGAAACTGATGTTGTTTCCCAGCTACATGCTGATGACTGGTGCGAAAGAACAGGAGGCGGACTCTGTGTGTGTGCGTGTGTGTGTGTCATTATGTGTGCGTGTGTGCCGTGTGCCATGTGTGCGTGTGTGTGTACGTGGGTGCCCGTGCGTGGTGGTGTACGTGGGTGTGTGTGTGGGTGCGTGGGTGCCTTTGTGCGTGCGTGCATGTTTGTGTGTGCTTGAACGGAAAAGAAAGATTGACGTCACAAAAATCTATCTAGCATAAAAAAAATCAGAAGCTGGTGTGGTACAATGATTGCAAGGGCAAAGATGAATGAAAAATCTGAATTCTATGCCAGATTAGATAATCTCCTGAATGCCTAGGCACAAAAGTAAAATTACCAAAAGATTCATGACATAAATATAGTTCATACCATGTGATGCAGCGGTGAGCAACGATGCAGGGTGGCGGCCTGAAGATCTTTTGATAATATCTCGGTGGTGTATTCGTATTCGTAGCAAAGTGAGTACAAGAGATGAGAAAAACAATCGATAGAGAAGAGGGGGCACATGTATGGTGGATGAAGAAACTTGTGGCGACATTCATGAACCCCACAACTAAGAGGTAGGCAAGGCAAAGAAAATGGGATGGTGACGGTGGTGCTTTGGAGCCACCAACCATGGTCGCAGATTATGGATGTTTGACGCTACATAGAAAAGGAGACGCTGCTTATGGAAAGTCTTGGATCATAAGCTAGACCTAGGCCTAGCTTTGCCGCCCCTGCGAGTATCCGCCGTAGGGGGGAGCACGCCCCACTCCGCGCGCCACCGATGCTCCCCTCGCCACCACACATGGATCTATCGCAGCCTCTACCAAATCTAAGGTAGAGGGGTATAGCTCGACTATGAGAGAGGGTCGAGGTGGGCACCATTGCCGCTTGTAGCTAGATTGGCCGGCTCAAACCCTTACACCATAGGGATCTGCCCAGATCTTAGGGAAAGGGGCATCGCTTGGGTGGGGGATGGCAATCGCCGCCGCTTGTAGCCCGATCGAAGCCTCACATCTCCAGAATCTGCTAAGATCCATCTTGCCGCTGCTTGGATGACCTTGGGCTCACCGGATTTGAGAGAGAGGGGCGCCGCTCGGGTGCCGGAGAAGGTAAGGGAGGAAGCTACTGTAATTGACTAGAGGGTGGGGGAGGGTACTGCCACCACCATCGAGAGGTGCTCTGGTCCACCGCCGTAGGATGGGAAGGTGCAATGGAGAGAGAGTGCAGGAAGGGTGAGAGTGTAGTGAGAGAGAAGGGAGGGACTTGCCAGGGGCACGCCGGGGCGAGTCACCCCGGTCGTAAGGAGGAGGGCATGAGGGCCACGAGTTGAGATGCGTGCCAGTTTTGGAGGCCCGCGCCCAAAATGGAGACATTTTTGGAAGTGGTCCCCGTGAAATGCATTCCAGAGGCGGTCTATAAATCGATTTTGAGTGGAGATACTGGTGCCAATAAAAAAACCAAAATGCACCCTTACATATGCATTCGATGAGGAAACAAATTAAAAACACCGCTATAAATGTCGTTTCCAAGTTGCATGTCATTTTTGGCTACTGAATGCAGCAGCGAAGCGATGATGCAGGGTTGCAGATCTTTTTATGATATCTTGGTTGTGTATCCGTAGCAAAGTAAGTACAAGAGATGAGGGAAACAATCGATAGAGAAGATGGATGAATAAACTTGTGGCAGCATTCAAGAACCCTACAACTAAGAGGTAGGCAAAGCAAAGAAGATGGGATGGTGGCGGTGGTGCTTTGGACCCGCCAACCATTGTCGCAGACGGGGATGGATGCTTCGCGCTACATAGAAAAGGTGAAGCCACTTATGGGAAGTTTGGATTAACACACTAGATCTCGAGCCTGGTTCTAACACTCTTGCGTGTCTCAGGCGGCGAGGGGAGCACGCCCTACCCCCCGAGACGCCACCCGATCCTCCCCTTACCACTACACCGGATGCGCCGCCTCATTCGAATATGAGGGAGAGGGGCCCGGCTTCGGGTGTGGTAGAGGGTGGGGAGGGCGCCGCCGTCACTCGTAGCCGGATCTGCCTTACACCGTTGGGATCTGCTCGGAGGGCGTCGCACGATCGGGTGGAGGAAAGGATAGGTGTGGGCGTTGTCGACGCTTGTAGCCGTATCCATCAGCTCGAGGCCTCACGTCACCAGGATCTACCCAGATTTGGCTCGCTGCAGCCCTGGAGGGCTTTGGGCTCGCCAAATGGGAGTGGGGCTCCACTCGGGTGCTTGAGAGGGTGGGGGGGGGGGCCACCGCCGTTGGCTCGAGGGTTGGGGAGGGTGCTCTTGCCGCCGTCGGGAGGTGCTCGGTCCACCGCTGGGAAGGTGCGACGGAGAGAGAGTGGATGGAGGGAGGGAATGGTGTGGAGTAAGAGAGGTGAAAGGAGATGTCCGGGCGTGCCACCCGCAAGCTGGAGTCGTGACTTCGGGAGGCGGCTGCGCGAGGACCGCGAGTGGAGAGAGAGGTGGCAGTGAAGACCCTAGCAGATCACCTCGGTTAATCCCATGTATTATCGAAGGCGGTTCAAATGTCCACCCTCCTCCAAGGCTATTTTCAAGTGCTAAGTTTTTTTTTTTTTTTTTTTACTAGTGGGTGTACGGAACACACACTAACAAATCTATCAAACCATGCCATTTGTGTGTATAATTTTCATACAAGATTGGGCCCCAATAACGCCAGGATCAAGGACAAGATCCGCTTCATCAACAAGATGAATACTGATGGTTGAACCCTTCCTATCGTCACATGCAAACCTATCTACGAGGGCTATGTATGCAAGGTAACTATATATATCCACTAGTTAAACGCCCGTGCGTTGCTACGGGATAACTAAATTTTATATAAAAACACATGAATCGCATGATAAGATAACCATACTTTTAAACAATGATATTAAAGTGACATTTAATCTAAATAAGTTTTGTGAAAGTAATACAATCAATTATGGATATCGGAGGTTTTTAAACTCCATTTTATGAGCTTCTTCGTAATTCGCCTAAGATAATATTATCAAGGACCTGTGTATGCATACTTGACCATTGGTCTTGTAAAATTAAATGGACTGTCCGAGCGACTTGGTGTTATGGAGCAACAGGATTCAGTATGCAAAAAGTCTGGTTCGACAAACCAAGACGGCTTGTCTCCAAATCAAGAGCATAGTTTTTTCAAACATGTATCCAAATCTCTTCATAGGTTTCTCCAAGATAGTATTTCGTAAAAAAAAAAAATAGTAAGGTTCGTTCAATATAAAATTATACAAATAAAATAGTTCAACTACAATAGCATGTACGTCGGCCCTCACAAAACATAAGTTCACACAACAAGCGGCTCATTTAAATAAAAAACTACTTCTTCATAGTGGATAACTACTTCACAGAACAGGAGTCACGGTTTCCTTTCTAATTTTTATCGCAACAACCAACGTAGTGGTTAATTCCTTTCTTTATTGTGTGGTTAATTCCTTTCTTTATCGGGTAGGTCGCATGGACGATTCATTTCTTTTTTTCTCCCTTCAGGTTCGCATAGGGTGGCGGTTGGGCGGACTCAAAGCGAATGTCGCACCAAAAATGCCTCCTAAAGGAAAGAAACCGCTTCCTCTTAAACTCGAGCGGGAACATCTCATCGGATGGGCACGGGGGTATTCAAGGAAGGAATACCCGCTTCCTAGCTTGCTACCCTACCATGATTTTCGCGTCGATTGTATTTCTTGAGAACCCCCGCACCGGCAACCTTGTACCGTTGCACGGCCCATTGGCGGGATCAATAAAAGTTTCTATGGACATGAATATAAACAATTACCTCCATTGACGGTGTTTGTCAAGTCTTAAAATGTTGTACGACCTTTATTATGTTGCATAGGTTCCATTGTGATCAAACTGGACACAAAATTAATCCCTAGTTTCAATCAGAAATTAATCTCTATATTAAAATCACATGGATAGTTCAATAAGATAGCAATACTATAAAAGTCCATAACGACGTTAAAGTGACATTTTAATTCAAAAGTCAAAGTTCATTTACATAAAGAGATTTTCTCTAGACTGTAGATATATATGATACTTCAATTTTACACATAGGTTTCTCTAGACCGTTGATATGATACTTCGATTTTATGTACATGAGTTGCATGGAAAGACTCCATGCTCGTCTTGCTCATCCGTGACATCTATTGTTAAGATGGCTCCTCTCGCACATACTACAAAGGAAGATTGGTTATTGGATCCTGTAGTTATCAGAAAACTTGACGGTGTAAACCTTAGACTTGCTCCCGGACAGAACTGAGAAAAAGGAAGCTCTTTTATTGCTTTAAAAAATGCTATTTTCTATTTACTTCAGAAAATAAAAAGTGACCAGAAATTGTGTCCGAGATTTAGCATAGTGGCTTCTCAAAAACTGGAGATATGTGTTATTTCAATATAATATTCAGCACTTGGATACAAAAGGAAAGGCTAGGCATATGCAGTGTACTCTGAATATCCAAGTTCTATAATGTCCATATGTCATGTTGGTTAGATGATAGAATCAATTTGGTACTGAAAGAGATCTGACAATGCAGTGAGCCAGTGATAACATTTTTCTGAAAAAAAAAGGAAACAGGGTTCATCAGTGAAGTACAAATCCCAGCACTAAAAGTAGTTCAGTGAGCTAGGACATTGAAAGTTCCTAGCTAGAAACCCAAATTGGTTAGGAGAGATAGCAGTGAAATTTTTACCAACTCCAGTACTGAAATTTCTTCCATGGACCTTCAAGCTGTGCAAATCACTTCCTTCGAAAAAAAACAATTCCTTACTTCAACTCACTTTTGGGAAATTCATGCTGCCAAAAAAAATGATGCAAGACGCATGCTGCAAAGAAACAATTATCATGCAAGGCGCATGCTGAAAAAAATCATGCTGCAAGGCGCATGCTTTGAGATTAAGTCACTAAGATTTAGCTTAGTTTAAGTATGCACCTCAATTCTAGAAAGAAGCATTTTACAATAGAACAAAACATGACTAATTTATCAACAGTGCGCCAATGCTTCACCACGTTGGATCTGCTGGGCATGGAATGACAATGACAAGTGAATCATCATTTGTTCAATATTGATCCATCGCGTTGATTCTTATCAAGAAATTTAGATGATTCTTCTTCACACAAGAGAAGACACGAAGGGGAGAAGACACGGAAGATACCTAGAATGCCTCGTCGGCCGCCGCTTGCTGTTGGGCACTGCTATGGGACAGAGGGCTGGAATCATGAGTTGACGCCGCCATTGGCCACTACTGTCGACGGAGGGCGGTGCCGGACAACGACCACTGGGTCGCTACGGCGGCCAGGTCCGCTGGATCGAGGGTATTGGAAGGTTGGAAGGAGCTTGAGGCTGTCGGCGTGGGTGGGAGTTGCGTGTGCGGCAGTTCCGTGGCGTCGAGGCGCAGAAGATGTCCTGGCGGTGGCGCTCCTCGTTGTTGGAGTGGACACGCAGCACCACCTCGCCGGCGACCGACTCCGCTGGAGCAGGGCCACTGGTCACGGCTCCCCTCGCCCGGATCTCACGGCTGATGGCGGCGGTATGGCGTGAAGGAAAGAGATACCGCAAAGGGAAGGGAGGAGCGCATGATGATAATGCGGGAAGGAAGGAAGGACCGCGGCGTCAATAGCGTGTCCGTGTGGGAGGGAGGAGGCGGGTTTATTTCTTTCTTTGACGAAAAGAGAGAGGAGGCGGGTGCATGGTTAATTTTCTAACCACTATTTCTGGTTTCCTAATAATAGCGCTAATAATTTCATTGTGTGGTTTCCTTTAAAAGCACACGCGTGATTGAAGGGGATTTTTACTTTCCAATTTGTTGCATGCGGGGTGGATGGTTCGCATGCGGAGGGAGCTGATGAGGTCCACGTGATTGAAGGAGATTTTTACTTTCCAATTTTTACATGCGGTGTGGATGGTTCGCATGCGGAGGGAGAAGTGAGGTGAAAATTTTGTGACACCAAACCAATGTCTTACTTTCATTCTTTTTATGTAGTAAAGATTTGATCGAACGAGGAATTCAAGCTTGATGACAAGCCGACAAAAAGGGCACATTTTTAACTACATATTGGTTCACACAAATGACATGGCTTGATGCTTCAACAATCTCATTCTTCTTTCAACATCGATCAATAAAACCAACGATATGGCTAGTCGATCCATAGCAAGCTCGCGCCGCTGTTTTGCGCTAGTGCCGTACGTAGTTGTCCTAGTTTCCTTTTCAGTCGCACAATTGTTCGTGCTTAGTTACAACATCCCCAGCTGCACCGTTTAAGCCGGTGATTTGTGTAGTGTGCTTTTCTATTGCGTTCCATGGCATCTCGCCTACGAACGTGTTAGGACGTGTGTCAAACTCTATTTTTCCTTAAAACAACACACGCACATGCTTGATTTCGAAAAAAGATATGGCTAGCCGAGGGAATTGGTGTGGGATCAAGTTGATTCATAGATTTAACTTGCTCTATGGACCCTTTTGTGGAATTATGTGAGAACATATTTTAAAGCCTCTATATGTAGATCTATTTATCTAACCGTTCATCGAAAATAGCCTCAGCTCTACCAATGGAGAGGGAGCTACCCGCACTGCATGAGAGCATTTTTTTTATTGTAAAACTGCTTTTCTAGTGAAATGGACGTGTGGCAAACAGAATCTGAGCTTTTGGCCAGACTTTATATCCATGTTGTACAGTGATCTACCTTCTACCGGTGTGGCAAATAGTAGAACCTTAGCTTTTGGCTAGACTTTATATCCACATGTTGTATAGTACTCTGCCTTCAAATTTAAATACGACGATTGATGAGCCGGTGACCAAGGAGGCCCTCAAGGGGTTCGTTCCCCAGTAGTTGGACATGCAACGCTTCACCTGAAGATAGTCGGGACCGGATCAGCGAGCTCTCGGACAGTATACTCCATGCTGGTGCCCATTGTCGATGCTGTCTGCACCTGCATGTTCTCCCGCTGCTGGCGCGGCTTCTGGAAACGCCCCCGTTGCTCTTCTTCGACGACGTCCAGGCGCCCGTGTGTCGTGCTTCCCGGACCTGTTCGTCCTGCACGGGTGCATACGCCGACGATGTTGACATGGGCGACCTGTTCGTCTCGGTCTACCGCCGTGATAGCGTCGGCGACCCCGTCGGCTTCGTCGCCACCTTAGACAACCTCGCCACTCGATCAGCGCATCTCCAGCAGGTGCCACCTCTACCTGTCCCCTGCCGCAGTGAACCTGTACCCGCCGGAGGATGACAGAGCTGTCCATCACCTTCGTGTGCGTGGACCTCGGCATGCCGACCATAGACACGTTCGCCAAGCTGAACAAGCTGTTCATGTTCCTGCCGGGTCCAGCTGAAACACGGCGACCATGAAGATCCCGACTATCCTTCTTCACGACCGTCAAGCGGTGCATGTTCCTGCCGTGGTTCGGGAAGGCGTCGGATCGGATGCCGCCGCTGGATCCCAACCAGCGACATGGCAGCAGGTGGTGGTGGTGCTGGCGAGGAGGGTGGGAGCCAGAGGGGCTGCCCCGACAACGTCGGCTCATCCTCGCCTTGGGTGGCTCTGTGTTTGTCGTCGGCTCCAATTCCAGTGAAAGCCACGAAGCCATGTCCCCCGCGCCACACTGATTTTGCAACCAATAGAAATTAGTATCACAGGTTAATATTAATTGAAACATGCTAAAGATCTCGCCACACCTCCGAGAAAGATCGAACAACCGGGCAGTTGTAGAGAATACTTGATAGAAACAGATTAAAACATAGCTATCTTGCTCATGGGTGTGGAACTACATGCGGGCGTCTCAGGGTGAACCCCGACACCCTGTCCATCTAATGTGCTACAAGGCAAGAATAGCAAAAAGAAATTGATGCCGTTTCCCAGCTACATGCACTAGTGCCAAAGAAACGGGCGGCGGACTCGGTACGTGTCCGTGTGTCAGTATGAGTGCGTGTCTGTGTGCCTGTGTGGTGCGTGGGTGTGTGTGACTGTGTGTGCGTGGGTGCCTGCGCGCGTACGTGCGTGTATGGGAGCGTGTGTGCATGTGTGTAATCCGGTTGTTTTGTTTCAATGCAATAACGGAATTTGTGTATACTCTGTACGTGGTTTCTGGTGTTTTGTTTCTTTTGGACAACCGGTTTACAGACATGGCTAGAATAACCGGATGCTTAATAGATGCCAAAAACTTAAAAAGTCCTAACCTCGTGTGGCACTACGATTGCAATGGCAAAGGTGTGAAAATCTGAATTCTATGCCAGATAGAGAATATACTGAATGCCTAGGCAAAAAGCAAGAGAATTGCCAAAAGATTCATGAATTAAAGGACGTTTCTTACCTTTGATGTAGTGGCGTGTGATGATGTAGAGCGGCATCCTGAAGATTCCCCCGCCAGATCGGGTTGGGAGAGGTTACCGATCAGTTGATAATATCTTGGTGGTGTATCCGTAGCAAAGTGAGTATAAGAGATGACGGAAACTATCGATGAAGGAGAAAGAGCACTCATATGATAGATGAAACGTGCAACAAGATCCATGAACCCCGCAACTAAGAGGTAGGCAAGGCAAAGAAGGAACGGTGGTGGTGCTTCGAGCTGCCAACCATGGTCGCAGATGGCGACGAATGCTTGACGCTACATGGGTGTATGCAATGGAATGGAGAAGGGGGCAGTGCGCTGCTCGGGTGTGGGAGGGTGTCGTTGCTTCCTAGCCGGATCTGCTGCTACTACGGCCTGGAGCCGAGGGGCCGCCGTGACCCGCCACGACCGGATTTGAGGGAGAGGGACGCCGCTCGGGTCGGGGTGGGTGTCGCCACTGTTCCTAGCTAGATCTGCCTACTTGAAGCCTTGTGCAGCCCGGATCCAAGTGAGACGGAGCCGGTTGGGTGGGGTAGGGGCGCCGCTACTCACAACCGGATCCGCCTACTTGAAGCCTCGCACCATAGGGATCCGCCTGTATCTAAGGGAGAGAGGCGCCGCTCGGGAGGGGGGAAGGGTGGGGGAAGGGATCATCGCCGATCACGGCCCGGATCTTGCTGCTTGAAGACTCACACCCCGGGATGTGCACGGATCCGACTTCGCCGCCGCCTGGAAGTCCTTGGGCTCGCCGAATCTAAGGAAGAGAGGTGCTCCCCTAGGTGTGGGAGAGAAAGGGTGAAGGAGCGGGCGCCGCCCGGGAGGTGCTCTCATCCTCCGCCGCGGGTTGGAGAGGTGCGATTAAGAGAGAGTGGAGGGAGGGAGTCGCCAGGGGCACGCCGCTCGTAACTAGAGGGACTGCCTGAGGGGTGCGGGTGAAGATATAGTGGTGACAATGAAAACCCTAGGTGCCCCTTATATGCACGGCTAAGTGAATGGGCTGGTTGTGCTATGGGCCTTCTATCGAGGTGGCCATTTAGGAGGCCTACCTCCCGCAAATCGATTTTGTGTTTGCTAAAAAAGTAAATCATTTTTGGGAGGCTGTTCATTGTGACCGCATTTGAAAGGTCCTAAATGGCTAGAGGGGGGGGGTTGAATAGCCTAATAAAAATTTCTACAAAACACTAGACAAACTTGTTAGAATAACAAATGGCGATATAAGCATTTGCTCTAGCTCTACTTGTCGCGAAGCCTCCTATTGACAATTCTAGTTGCTAGAGTCTCTAATTCACACAAAAGGCTAAGTCTCTACTTTACCACTAGGTGAACAAGCTAAATACTCTAGCAAACTAAGCAAGTCTACACAAACTACACAAGCATGATATATATGAAGGTAAAGCAAGAGTGTAGAAGTAATATACCACAATGTCAAGGCTAGTCAATCCAATCACCAAGGATGATACAATGAGATAACCAAATTGAAGCCAATCACCAAGAGACAACAATCACACAAAGTGGAGACACGAGATTTAACCCGAAGTTCACTTGAGCACCCTCAAGCTAGTCTCCGTTGTGCCGACCTTCTCACGTGTGGGGTAAGGTGGAGCTCACTCCTAGCCAAATGCCTTTAGGCTACTTGCACCCAATGCAAATGAGAGGTACCCAAGACACGAGCAATGTATTACTTGCAATTCGTCATCCCGACGAGGATGCACGGTCCTCTTCACAAATCAACTCGAAGGTGGCCAAGAACAATCACCTTCTCTTGCCAACGCCTCCACCAATCACCAAGCCGGCTAGGAGTGGTGCTCTCCAAGAGCAACAAGAAATCCACCGGCTCACAACGATCCACAAGTGCCTCTAAATGCAAAGATCAAAGCAATATGCACTTTGATCTCCTCAACTCTCAAGAATGAAGCTCACAATCAATAGATGAGAGGAGGAGGGAGTTTGCTCAGCTCTAGAGGTGTTAGGAATGATTTCAAATGACCAAGAGACCTCACAAAGCCGGTCAAACTCATATATATACACCCCCACACGAAATAGAGTCGTTGGGGGCAAAACTGCACTTCTTGGGCCGACCGGACGCCCGATCGGACCCGCCCGGTCGCGTCCGGTTGACGAGTCCGGTCAGAGCCGATAAACCGCTCGCCCACGATCGACCCCCGAGTGATGCGTCCGGTAAAGGTTCCAGTGGGTGCATCCGGTCGAAATCGAAGATTTCGACCCATACCGAATTCGATCGTAACCAATCAATCGACTGGACCGTCCGGTCGGACCCTCGCGTCGGTCGGCGTCCGGTCGCAGGTCCGGTCGGCTCGAAGCCGTGAAATTCCGTTGTTGTGTTGCCGTTCCTTCGCCTTTGCTCCAAACACTACTACATAATTGTCCATCACTGCCGGGCTCCAACCCCCTTCACTTTAAAAAACTGAACCGGACGTAACCATAGCGGTAGTGATGTGGGGTTTGAAACACTACCGGGTCAAAACACCGGCGGTGATGTGAGGAGAGACTACCGGTTTGATATCGAACCGGCAAAGGTAATCGTCACCGAACACCGCCGGGTGTTCCACGACTAAAGATTTTTTGATCCAAGCAATGCAGGTTCGGAAGTCGGCCGGCAGAGTTGATATTGGGAGCACCGGGCCGGGCTTTAACGCACCGACGTAATCGTGGGGATAACACTATCGGGTTAGACCGAGCCGGCAGTGTATCGAAGAGCTAACAATGGCGGCTTACTTTGAACCCGCCGGTGAACTTTTTACGTGAACACCGCCGGCTGATCTCAACCCGACAACGTTATTAAAGTGGAGACTATCGATTGGTTAATGCAGCCGACGGTGATGTTTCGCCGCCTATGACGGTTAGTAATTCAAACCGATAGTGTTTGGTATAGTTACACTACCGGTTTGTTGCTCATTCTTTGTCGGGCCCATGCCATCCGGCGTTTTTGTTTTAAATTTTTGAATTTATTCATGGAATTCAGCTCTTTTAAATCCAAAAAATCATCATACATTAATATCGTCAAAACATTACAGGATTTAATGGTTACATACAACAAAATCCACCTAATGTTCTAGAAACTAAGCCTACATGAACTTCTAAAATAAAAAGACCAATGACCATAGAGTCATAGACATAAATAAAAGCATGACATCTTTCCAAAACCAATTAGCAAAGCAATTCTCGCAATCTTCATAAGTATGTGGGGTGGCTTCTCTTCAATCTCCGGGGCCGGCTAGTTTGCACCATTGTAGGCGACGACAAACTTCACCTTCGGTGTTGTATTTTTCAGAACAATTATTAGCGTAGCCTTGGACTTGAGCATAGCAATCTTCCCGGGTTAGATAGATCCCCAAGACGCGACCAACAAACACTACGTACCACGCCATGCTTGCCTATACATGTCACCAAAATAGGATGATATTGCTATGTTATTCATAAAAGTTGTACAAGAAGCACGAGACATATATTTAAAATATCCAAACGGATTTCGAACAACACTAACTCATGAATTTCAATCACAATTCGAGCACAAGGTTGCGGTGACCGAGACGGGCATTTCAACGAACACCTCAAGGGCGTGTGACCGACGCACTCACCAAGCTTTAAGGTGCGCCTCGTGCGCTCCTATCTTGTCTTGGAGGATTTGAGGAGGACAAAGTCGCGGGACGGTACGGCGTCGGGCGGTGAAGAGGAAGACGGCGTGAGGCTGCGGACGGCAGAGAGGTGTGGCGGCGGTCCTCCGTCGGCGTGGAGGAAGACCAAGCGGGCGACGCGAGGCTAGGACAGCGGCGAATTAGTTCTCATTCTCATAGGTAAAAACTCGTACACCTAAAGGGATAATTAGTTCTCACCGTGGAAGGCGCCGAAGGGCGGGAGGATGCCTTGGCGCGGCGTTGGGGACGTCGGAGTGGAGGAGCGCGGCGTGGGGAAACCGCCGCCAAGCCTCGATTCCGGCCCCGAGCGGAACGACCGGGGATGCGCCGAACGGACGGCCCGGGCGGCGTGAGGGGACGACGAACGGCGACGTTGGAGTTGGTGGTGCGCTCCGCCGGCGAATCGGGTGCTCTTCGAGATTCGGCGCCCGGTGGGGAACGAATGGCGCGGTGTTCAAATGGCTTGCCAAAATTTCGCTCCGAGCCACTCACCTATATATATAGGCAAGGCTGGTTTGGGCGCGGTGGGGGAACGAAATGGCGGGAGGTTCGGATAGATTTAGAAAATTTCACCCCAATCCTATTTTTGCCGGTTATTACACGCAACCGGCGCAAAGAAAATAGAAATGAGAGAATTATCTATATGGTCCTCTCAAAATTAGTATTGATTTCTATGGCCTTATTTTTTTAGAAGTTAACTATATGACCCCGAGAAATATTTTGGTTATTTCTATGGTCTTCCGTTAGATTTGGGAGGAAAGTCCATTTAGGTTTACTTCGTTAGAGAGAAAGAATGACCAAAATAGCCCCGCCTTGCCACGGATCGAACCGAGCAGGCGCCCCCACTTCCCTCGTCTCGGCTCCCGTCGAGTGGACCAATTTCGTGACAAAAAAAAAAAAAAGAACGACGGGACGGGCTTGCGTTCCGCCGCCCCGTCCGGCGGGCGCCGCAGGTCAAGCGCCGGATCCGCGCTCCCCACTTCCCGTGCTCTTATTCTCGTTCGCGGGCGGCGGCGTGATTGGGGTGGCGGCAGATGGCAAATCTCGGCAGGCGGGCGGCCAACCGGGCGGGCGAGCAGGAGGCCCGGGCGGCGGCTGCAGAGGGCAGCGGCGGGCCGCATCGCGTTGCGGGCGCGCGCCGGCCGGGGCACTGGGGCCGCCGCGAGCCAATCGAGCAGAGCGGAAGCGCCGGCCGGGGCACTGGCTGGGCTGGCGTGGCGCGCCAAATCGGCGAGGGGCAGGGGCGGGCCATCCGTGGGTGAGCGGGAGGCCCGGGCGGCCGCTACGGGACTGCGTTTTTCTCCCCGGCCGGTAAACCATGTAAACCGCGATTCTGGGTTAAAACCGTCCGTCCGGTCCGGTTACCGGACCGGCCCGTATATAAAGAAGCCAAATTCAAAATGTAAAATTTGAAAAAAATCGTTGAAAAAATTACGTAAAAATAGTTCGTGATTTATAGAAGCCAATGGTATAAAAATTTGTCAAATTGGAGTTGGTTTGGTATAAAAAATTTCAAATCTAAGTTTGAAAAAAAAAAAGAAAAAGAAAAATACACAGCCGGGCCCATTAAGGCCCATTAAATCATGAAGGTCGAAAAACATACTAAACACACTCAAATTTAAGTAATTTTGACATCATTGGATTCTACAAATCATGAAGTATTTTTAGGAATTTTTTAGCATTTTATAAAAAAATTACATTTTGAATTTTGAAAAAACCGTTCAAACCGCTCAAACCGCCAAGAAACCGCTCAAACCGGGCGGTATAAATTCCAAACCGCCCGGTTTACCGAATTTTTACCGTTCGCTCGCTAAGTTTGAATTCGGTTGAATTCAAATTTCAAAACCGTCCCGTAACCGCCGGTTTATCGGTAACCGGACCGGTTTATCGAAACCGAGGGCCGGCGGTTTCATATGACCGGTCGGTAAAAAAACACAGCTACGGAGGGCACCGACGGGGCTGCTGGTGAAGTTTGTCTTTATTTTTGTTTTATTTATGATTGTTCATTGCTCGTTGGTGAAGGTGAATCTCTGTTAGTGATTATTGGAGAAGGCTCTCTGTTAGCGATGTCCATTGTCCGCATCTGGTTAATTTGTCAAGTGTTCAACATTTCATTCATGTGAAAATTGATAACATATATACACTGCTTCAATCTTAATTATTAATTAAATCATATATATACACACGGGTTTAAAATATTTGTGGCGGTTCAAAGTTAGCAATATATATATCCAGATTTTAAAAAGAAAAAAACAAAATCTTGCGTTTTTTTTTTTCATCCAGGGGTATAATGGTCTTTTCCTCCAAGACTTAACACCGTCAAGTGCCGAAAGGTAACGGAAGACCATAGAGCTAACACAAATTTTTTCAGGGGCCATAGAGCTAACTTTGAAAAAAAAAAAGGCCATAGAGATACACGCGAACTTTCCGAGGGCCATAGAAATAATTGCCCCAATAGAAATGCTTTGCCACTTCATGGATGATCATGTACCTTTGTGAAGGATGTGTAATCCTCCATGGTGGAAATGGCTTGAATTTTTTTTTCAGTCATGTACACCCAAAATATGACCCCACACAAGTTCTTAGGTTTTTTTCGATAAATATTTTAATTACTATGATTTTCTTTTAACTAAAGCGGCGACAAGAAGGCTAATTAAACTATGGAAACACAAGAATTTGTCTTGGACCTCCACGGTGATTTGCCTCCTAGGGCACATGAGACCCTGTGGAAAAGTCTAGCAAACATTAGGCTCTTTTCGTGGGTACGCTCGGTTCAAACTATAATTACAAGGTGGCGTCGCGTAGAAATTCAAATAAAGCGGGAAAAGTACCAAACCAACTCCGAAAAATCTCAAACTTCGTGGGTGCTTCCCCATTTGCATGTGAAAGGCTCGAGAAAAAGTTTGAGACCACATGGGCCACAAGAACATTACAAATTAATTAGGAAGTAACCATACGACCTTACAAATAATTAACATAGTAAACACACTAATCATCATCATCGCGTCGGGATCAATATTGGGTCCAGCTTGTGATCCATGCACACGAATGTAGGATTGTAGAAATATCGGGTAATTGATGTCATGGATTAAGTATCCGCTTGAGTCGATGAAGGTCAATGCCCTTATGATTGCACTCTCTCGCCCCTCGCAAGGGACGAAAAAATGCTCGACCATAGATATAACCTACTGAACGACCAGTGTCTAAGTTAGTAAACCTTATGTAGTATTGTCGCCCTTCCGTAGTTTGCTGGCCGAGGTGTGCACAGAAGTCCCAATCGTACCGAAGTCGGTCTCGTAGCTTGGTCGAGAACGGCCGCCAAGCCACATGCGGCATAAGTAAGATCGTGGAGCAAAATGCGCAAGTGGGAGAATCAAAATGAATGAGGATGATGTGAATCTATCTAATATGCATTGCCAAAATGATGAATTTAATTTATTACCACATCATCATGGTTGTAACTCCTAACATATTCGCTATATTGCCATGGGGGGATATTATTAGCGAGACAAGGCAAATATCTTGAAGTCGAGAAATCGGGCACAATGTAGCAAACACGTCGAAGAGAATCTAAGCACAAGGAAACGGCATGGTACTCGGCGTTTTGCACGGTCGTTCTCTCGTTTCCCCCTCTCGTGGATTAGGTGGTGTTGTGTCCTGAAATCCTCGAAGGGATGTAAAAACTTATTTCACACGTATATAGTTGATGACCGACAGACGATGCTCTAGATGTCGTGGTCTCCACAAAACCAGAGATAGAGAACCGGCTAAGTCTTTGTTTCTAGCCATTGTATTGGGGATAAAGTCTCGTGACACATATAAATGCAACAAAATGACGTTAAGTTAAACTAATTGTCCATGTATTTGTTATAGTAAAATAAGAAATAAAAAATGTTAGAAAAAAATACATACGATGATTGGATAAGGGAATGGCCTTGTGTCCACACCGGGGGCAAATGGCTCATCGCCCAGCGTGGAAACCCTGGTTCTTGTGGTGGCGGCAAAGACGGAGGACCGTTCATACCACCCGGTGAGCGATAAAAAAAAAAAAAAAAAAAGGACAAGGCTCATAAATATATATAGTATATATATATGTATTGTTTATATGCATATATATAGGAATTCTAGACAAGAAAAAAATATCCTTACCAATGTAATATCCTGGAGCCATGAACAAATCTCCTAGAAAGAGAGAGAGAGAGAGAGTGAAAGAGCTGAGTGGATTTCGTGCAGGGTGACCGGAGCTCGTGGGTGCGTGCTTGGGTATGTGTGTGGATGCGGCCGGGCGCCTTGATTTATAGCAGTTGATCAGTGCAGGTACATCACTACCGGGTATTAAGATATACCCGGTAGTGATAACAACATGACTACCGGTTATTTGAATGGAGCCGGCAGTGAATACAATATCACTACCGGTTGTTTGTATGTATCCGGCAGTGAATTCACAGTGTTGTCACTTCACTCAGTTTGCATGCATGCATTGTTGCATCTTCGCCGCATATGTACGCAGTAGATGCTTCACGTAATTTGGGGTTTTGGTTATCCGTTCTTAAGGGGATATGGATGTGAATAAAATTCATTATCTGTTCTTTGTTTTTGTTACATATATAACTTTATTTCATTGACATTAGATTTGGATATATATATATCTATTGAATTTTCCTCACAATATGCAAAGATATTTCATTGACGCAACCGTCTTTATTATGTTCGATGAAGGGTAAAAAATGGGAACTCAAAGATATCGAAGAGACAATCAAGATTCATAACAAACAGAAATACAACAGATAAGAAATTTGATTGCATATATTTCCATAACAAAGACCTTACATTACATATATTTCCATAGCAAAGACCTTACATAGAACTAAATATACGGTAACAAAAACCAATTCACGGATAGGTCAATGCTACAATCAAAGTGTACAAACACATTAAAATTTAACCACCTCGAGTAAGTCTCTTATAGCATCTCCTCGGATCGAAGAAGTGGCGAGGCTGCTAAGTGCACTCATTGAGGAGGTTGGAGGATGAGATTCACCGGGAGCTTCATCTTCAGCCCAAACTTGACCATTAGACCAAGGATGAAATCACAGTAACTTGGTCCAATGAGGATTGTTTTTTCATGGATGCACCATATGATTCGGGATACTATATGCCCATGTGCCTGGGATATTGGCTGAACACTAGCACCCCAAAGCACAAGGACTCCGGACTCTTAATATGAGTCCAGAGTTCGATCTTGAATCATGGCACCCACAGAAGCTGCAAGCCCCGGTGTCTCTCCTTCATCAAGAAGACTCTTCTAGCACCTTTTCACGTAAACCATTTTCCCTGGACTAGGTATATTCGTATGTGGAGGGATTTCTCCCAAAGAAAGGCCATATATATGTGGAACTCGGAAAGTATTTGCTAGCAAAGAAGATCGAGGACGAAGAACAAGGAAAATAAGGAGAAAAGATTTCCTAGATCCAAAACCCATGACACTAAAAATTTAAAACTAAGCCCCTCGTATTTTTGAGGAGAGGGTCGGGAACTACCGGACGAACCAAGAATGCAACAACAGAGAGGAGGGCGGGTGCAAAACACGGCGTCCCCCTTGCCGTTTAAATAGGCGAGATGGCGTGGTTGAGTCGACCGCCGTTGTGCGGAGGGCGTGGCGGCGGTGCGCCAAAGATTGGTGCGATGGTCGGCCGATTAGAGTTGAGAAGCGTGGCGGCCGTTGATTTTTTTTGAAATCACGGCCGGGTCTAAGTTTTCACCCGGCAGTGATGTCGAATACCACCGGAGAGAGATCGCACCGGCAGTGATCTGATCTACATCACCGCCGGGTGTAAAACTACACCGCAATGATCTACACACATCACCGCCGGTGTGAAACTACACCCGCAGTGTTTTAACCGACATTGATTTAACCCGTCGACGCCTGCGGTGGTGCCATAAAGCTTTTCTCATCGATTTCAGAGACACTATCGGTTTCCTAACCGGCGGTGAATGCTACCGCCAACGCGGTTCTCCAAGCGGCGGCATGCATGCAAGACAGCCACCGTGAACACGCTAAGTGAACGTGGCGACTACTGATATTGTGGTAAAAAAAAAAAAAAAGTTGATGGATATCCGTTGGGGCGGTACAAAGTTTGATTCTTTAAATAGCCCGGCAGTGTTGTGGACGTGCTACAGCTTAGTTGAGTGTGTCATTTTCGTGCTCCGACCAGCGAAGTCTCTCCCCCTCCCTCCCCCTCCTCGCTCCCTCACCCGTCGGCATCGAAGGTACGTGTGGTTGATCTTGTAGCAATGGTAAACAATGTGAAGCATGCATTCCTTGTTTCAAAATAACAATGCTAAACTCGATCATCGTTCTTGAAAAAATGGTCAAAAAGCGGCTTGTTGGGGATCAAATAGGGGATTTCGGGATTGGGTGTTGGGAAACGCCGTGCCGGCCGAGGAAGCGGCCATTGAAAACGCGGCGCAAAAGCGTGGCCGGGTCGGCCTTTCGTGGGGAGAAGGCGAACTTCTACGCCTTCAAGGTCGAGGCCATGGCCGACATCCTCGCTAGGGGATACCGGCCAGGCCGGGCGGAGCTCCAGGCGGCCGGGCGGCGGGAAGGCGGCCGGCGGCGGGAACGCGGCCGGGCGGCGGGGACGAGGCCGGCAGCGGCGATGAGGCCCTCGGCGGTTGGCGGCGGAGGAGGCGATGGCGGCGGCGCGCGGCGGCGGAGGCGATGGCGGCCGCCGCTTTCTTTTATTTTTCGTTTTGTAAATATATTATCTAGTAATATATAATCACTCTCAAGTCATTTTTAATTCATCTCCGTTCTCTGTTTCTATCGTTTGTTTTTACTTGTTCCTTCTTCATTCAACCCCGCGAGCTATCGGTTCCTTTTGCTTCCCCTCCCAAATCGCTATCGGTTCTAATTCAACCCGGTTGTGTCAATCTTCAAATCGCTTTCGGTTTTAATTCAAACCTGCGAGTGATCTATGTCCATCAAGACCACCGCCGGGAACGATTCAACCCGGTGGTGATCTAAATCTTCACCGCCGGATTTAGTCGAGCCCGTGGAGTTTTCGGGTTGTCCAGCGCTGTCAACGGCTCATCACCGCCGGGTGTGGTTCGCCGCCGGTGGAATAAATTTCGGCGTGATACCGGGCGGTAGTGATGAGCGAATCTGTAGTAGTGAAACCAGCTTCCGGCACTTGATTCTTGTTGCCAACACGTCGAAGAACACCTCGAGCACTTGTGTTAGCATTTTGAAAACCATTTTCGCCAAGCACGGAGTTAGCTCTCTAGGTTAGAATGCATGCAAATGATTTTGAACCTAGAGGCACATGAGGACCAATATGTACGATAGTTTTCCCCCCTCTTTATAGTACGGCTTATCGATCCTAAATCACTCACACCCTCTATGGTGTCTTGAGTGCAAAATCAAAATGGCCCTATGGATATACCTTTGCCTTGAGCCCATTTTAATCCTCGAACCACTCCAAGTTGTGCACTTGATCAACATTTGGATCACCTCGACCCATCCACCATGACCACCATGCACCCACCTTGGCTTGACCAATCTCCAACTAAATCAAACACTTAGCATAGAGAGATTAGTCCTTGGATGTCACTAATTAGCCAAAACCAATCTAGAGATCTTCACCGTCTCACTGCCTTGGTAAATCCTAAGCATTAACTGAGGCGGTTCAAATGCCCACCCGCCCTGAGGCCATTTCCAAACGCCTCGCTTATGTGTTTTTGTACTTGTGAGTGCTACACAAAACACAAAGACAAATGCATTATCACTTCAAAATAATAGAAAAGTATCCTTTTAATGGCCAAGGCATATTTTCATATATGACAATAACATTATCACTTCACATTGGATCATATTTTCAATATGCCAATAACACAAAGCATATTCTCTTGGAAACAATCAAATTGATGGCAACATCAAATTATCCTACTCTAGGGTATTGACCAAAAAGGTTAAAGGCGAGGCCGTTATATAGTTGATTGTGACCGCCTCACTGCCTCGGTTAATCCTAAGGATGAACCGAGGCGTTCAAATGCCTGACCGCCCCGAGGCCATTTTCCAAACACCTCAGATATGTTTTTTTTTTTTTTTTTTTTTTTTTTTTTTGTAGTTGTGTGTGGTACACAAAACACAGAGACAAAAAAGCATTATCACTTCGGAATCAAAGAAAAGCATCCTTTTAAATGGATATGGTTTTTTGAGCATTTAAATGGATATGGTTATGCAGATGATGTGAAACTAACATTGCGTCTAATGGAAAAGCCTCATATGCCAACTTCACATTGGATCATATTTTCATATATGCCAATAACACAAGCCATATTCTCTTGGAAACAATCAAATTGATGGCCACATCAAATTCTAGCGTATTGATCAAAAACTTGCCATAAGCAACATTGCTAACGACAATGGCTACTTGAGATGCCCTAAGATGCACATTTAGGATAAACATTTTGAAGCAATAATCAAGCACGACACCCTGATCGATATCTCTATCCAAACCTTTGAACAAAATGTTTATCATGCAGGCAAATCAATCGCAGATCCAAACACACCACTACACCAGACGCATGAGTTACAAGACGCACATGTACCAGCCAGCACACAGAACGGGCAGCGGCCGGAGCAGGCCAGCCGCACATCGTGTTTGCTGCCTCGCGTCGTACTCGAAACACACCAGCACTCACGTTCTTCTTGTCCTCTCTATATCATCTAGCTATTGTTAATCTGCCGTGCGGCCCTGCCTGCTGGCTAGTCGATGAATACATATGGCAGCAATGTATATAAATGGAGTTGCCACCAGTTTCTTTTGCACCAGCAGCCAAAAGATAGCATGCGGCTAGAAATGGCATCGGTTACTTTTTTTGTTGCCGTTCTCGCCCCCGACGGTGTCGAATTGGGTGCCAGCGATCGAGCTCTTTTGGAAGCGAGGGGCGCTGCTGGTTTTGTCTAATCCACCATGCGTGAATAATAGCTCATGACGTGAACAACGTTTATCCGCTGAGACGCAAACTGTCGCTGATCGTCCGTACTTCGCCTGCTCCCCGGCCCGGCCATTTTTTTTTTAATTTTTTTTTTGAGAATTACACAGTACAACGCTGACGCCACAACACGCACGCACACTCACCCCTAAGAACACAAGAACACACGTACGCAACCAGTTTTGGTCGCGAGGGGATTCGACTAGAGAGACGCATAGCTTGCGTGTATAGCTTGCTATGTTCTTTTTGTTCGTACTGAATCTGCGTGCTTCTGAGACGGTATTAATCGACTCCCGTCGTCGGTTCGATCTAGCTTTCTCGGAGTCAGAAGGTGCGTGCGGTGATCGATCAGGCCGGGAGTTAAGTTAGCACGTCGTCGTTGTTGATATTTTCCTGATTTAAATTTCTCTGTTGGTTGGAGGAGCGGTGCTTCAACAGGATGAACACTGCTGGTCGTCAGAGCCCCAATCATCACGTGCAATCCTATTTACGAATTACGACGGCACCCACTTTACGGTATGTATGTAAAATATATATCCATTTAAATCCAACGCGTATCTTTTCTATATTTTAGTTCAGCATGGATCATGGGCACAACAATGATGTCTGGTTCATGCGTCGGCAGATCGTGGTGTTTTCTTGCCACTTGGAGTGGTGATGCCTCTCCATGATCACCCGGCATAACGGTCTTCACCAAGCTGCTCATCGGCTCTGCACACCTCGAGGCCTACGGCTAGGTCCGTCCCGGTGTCTTCTCTAGCAGCGCCTTGGGCTCCCGTTCCTGTTGTCGGATGCTCGGTGCGGGATCATGATGTCGCCGCGGCGGCATCCGGCGCCTGTGTTGTTCCCAAACCACGGCGGGAACATGCACCGCTTCACGGACGCAGAGGATGCCCGGACACTGCGCGTTCCTCGTCGTCCTCAGGGAGCCACAGGTGCTCTCCGCGACGGGCTAATGCGAGAGACGCTTACAACAGTAAGAGTTCATTAAGCGCCCGGAAACCACATCGCTAGAGCACTAAATTTAGCGCTAAGCACAACTGAAACAGCCAGCCTCTCCGTGTTTTTTTGCCCAAGCGTCCGACGCCTCTCGGAGCGCCCATGCCACACAAACGCCATGCAACGAGTTCCACCGTGGCAAAGAAACAGATAAAATTTGCCTCCAAAAGCGCCTTACGAAGGAGCAGACGCCACGTCTAACATGGTTCGAGGAGCACGGTTCAAACCATCACGTTCTACGATTATTTCAAAGTTGTGTGTTTACTATTTTTGCTTGAACGTTTAAATCGTCACAAGTTACATAGATACCAACGGCGGCAGCCACAAAGACCGACGACAGAGATCAAAACGAGGGCCAGATCGGGTGGACCAAAATTCGTGTGACAAAAGCATCCATATCACCCATGTGACGTTTAAATTCTGGAATATATTAAAAAAGCACTCTAGCGGCAAGTCGATGATGTGTGAACCCGAGCAGATAATTTCCACCATAAGTTAGGAACCTAACTAGCTGAGCTATGCTAAGTTTGCTGAGTGCCTAACTGCCTACTCATTAATGAGCTCGACACGTCTGCTGCTGGATTTAATTAGGATGGATCAAACATGATTTTTTTCTCTTGGACGAAAACCCTTGACCGAACAGTATTTCACAATGGGTATTGGATTTTGGTTTGAGGTTTCGAGTGGTTGTGAATTGTGGTTTGTTTTGCAGGCCATGTCGTCAATAATGAATGTTCCGGTGGGGTACTTCAGTGATCCCAATGGGTTGAAAGTAGTGAGAAGGCGCTTGCACACTTCATCTGTCAGTAGTGCTCTGTTTCGTCTTGCTGCATCTGCTGAAATTGTTTAAAATTGCTTCACAGTTTGATTCATAATTTTTTGTTTCTAGCTTCCCATGATTGGTTGCGAATAGCTCAGGATGCTAATTTCCTGGAGACTTGCAACAGTGAAACTACATCTTCATAATGTAGGGTTGATTTCGACAATGATGATTTCACTTGTTGCCAGAATTTGAGCATAGGGAATTCAAGCCCGATGACAAGCTGACAAGGCCTCTAACGTACTATGGTAGTAGAGTAACCATATATATCAAATTGTTTAGCTAAGATTCAAGTTGGTCATCTTTTTTTTGGATTCTCTTTTGTGGGTTTCTAGATTTGCACATGGCGGGTAACCCTAGTTTCACGGTAAGATTCATTTTAACATTGAAGTATTGGAAAAGCAGCACCTCTTCTTGATCAACCTAGCATATATACCAACAAGTGTTGATCAGATCAGATCCCCTTCATATTAAGCTCATGTTTGCTGAAGTATTAGAAAAACCATGGTGTGAAAAAAACTACAATTTTAGAACCCTCAGATCCATAGAACCGTCATATAAAAAACTACGATTTTAATTAGAACCGGTAGATGCATAAAACCGAGGTTTAATAAAAAAAAAGATGACTGGAGTGAGTTTGTGAAGCTACTAATCGAGCAACTAATAACCTCCCATTCATATAAGGTGCTGCCATGACCCAACCATAAGACCAAACAGGAAGGTCCATGTCGGCTACAATGTTACTTACACGGGCATAGGAAAAAAAAAACCAAACACGAAGATCCATAATAGCGAGAATGCTACTTACACGTGCATACATAAAACCAAACAGGAAGATCCATATCGGCGAGAATGCTACTTACAAGAGCATAGATGTTGAACACATAACTGACAGCGTCAGAACCATTTTGCCCCGTGGCCTCTTCGATTCCGTACTTGTTCACTACTAACAGCACCATCACCTTGGTCCACATGCCATAGTGGCATGCCGCGTTGATGTACGCAACGTAGTGTCGTTCGGCACGTTGAGCACAAGGTTCGGCCATGACCATGTCTGAAAATCCGACTTGTCGCGCGGTGATGATGCAACGCTATGGTGGCGATGTTGGCTCCGCTGCAGCGGCTATAGGAGCGGGACGTCCGATGACATGGTCGTCGGGAGCAGCTGTGGCACCGGCACAGGCGCGACTGGCTACAGCGGTGGCGCAACGAAGCAGGCATCTGGGATGTTCGACAACATGGCCGCCAGCGCCATGTCCTGGGCGGTTAGTGGGGGCGTTGGCGCCGACGAGGAGGAAACCATTGCCCCAGTGACTGCTTGTCGCGCAAGCTCCATCTCCTGCTTCCGCTTCTCAAGCATGGCCTTCGTCTTCTCAAGTGAACGGATGTAGACGATCACATACCCACTGTGGTCGCCTTGTAACTCTGTCGTCAATAGTCAGTAACAAATCAGAGTGCAACCAAACAGAAAGAACCATATCGGTGAGAAAGCTACTTACACGGGCATAGATTTTGACAACACCATCACCTTGGTCCAGAAGCCATGGTGCCATGGCGCGTACACGTTGATGCACGTGGTGTCATTCGACACGCTGAGCACAAGGTTCGGCCATGACCATGTCTGGAATACAACTTGTCGCTTGGTGATGATGTGACGTTGTGGTGGCACTGTTGGCTCCGCTACTGTGAGTGGCAGTTGCAGCGGTTGCGGGAGCGGGATGTGTCTAAAGACATGGTCATCGGGAACAATTGCGGCGCCGGCATAGGCGCAACTGGCTACAGCGACCGCGCAACGAGGAGCAAACAAGGAGGAAACCATTGGCTCAATGGCCGCTTGCCACGCGAACTCCATCTCCTGCTTCAGCTTCTCAAGCATGGCCTTCGCCTGCTCAAGGGAACATATCTAGTCGATCGCATACCCCACTCTGGTCGCCTTGTCACTCTGTCGTCAAAAGTCAAAACAATAACAAATCAGAGTGCAACCAAGTAGGAAGATTCATATCGGTGAGAATGCTACTTACACGGGCATAAATGTTGAACACAAAACGGACGGTGTCAGAACCGATCTGCATCGTGACCACTTCGATCTCGTACTTGTTCAGCACCGACGGCACCATCACCTTGGTCCACATGCCATGGTGGCATGGCACGTACACGTTGATGTATGTGGTGTCGTTCGACACGCTGAGCAAAAAGTTCGGCCATGACCATGTTTGGAATCCGACTTGCCTCGCGGTGATGATGTGACGTTGTGGTGGCGCTACTGGCTCCACCGCAGCAATTGGCAGTGCGGGAGCAGGACGTCTGAAGACATGGTCACTGGGAGCAGGTGCGGTGCCGGCACAGGCGCGGCTAGCTGCAGCGGCAGCGCAACGGATCAAGCATCTAGGATGTCCAACGACATGGCCGCCAGAACCTAGATGCGGTTTCCATCAAACTCAATGTCAGCAACATCTTCACAAGAGCAGTCTGGTCGTCTGCTGCAGAACCATGGATCCTTTGTGAAGTTCTCACGAAGTGTCTCAAATTATTCTTTTGGAACCGCACTCCATTTGTAGCGGTCGGTGGTGGCATTGGCACCGACGAGGAGGAAACCACTGCCTCAGTGGCTGCTTGCCGCGCGAGCTCCATCTCCTGCTTCTGCTTCTCAAGCATGGCCTTCGTCTTCTCAAGTGAACGGATGTAGTCGATTGCATGCCCCACTATGGTCGCCTTGTCACTCTGTCATTAAAATTCAAAACAATAACAAATCAGAGCACAACCAAATAGGGAGATCCATATCAGCGAGAATGCTACTTACACGGGCATAGATGTTGAACACGGAACGGACGGTGTCAGAACCGATCTGCCCCGTGACCACTTCGGTCCCGCAAAAGGTTTGGCCATGACCATGTCTGGAATCCGACTTGTCACGCGGTGATGATGCGATACTGTGGTGGCGCTACTGGCTCCGCTACAGCGACTGGCAGCTACAGCGTCTGCGGGGAGCGGGACGTCTGAAGACATGGTCCCCGGGAGCAGCTGTGGCGCTGGCACAGGCACGGAGCAGGCATCTGGGATGTCTGACGACATGGCCGCCAGCACCATGTCCTGGGCAGTCAGTGGTGGCGTTGGCGCACCCAGAAGCTGATCCCCCCTAGGGTCACCTGGAACTCCCTCGGCGCCCTGAACACCGCGTGAGCGGTGCCCCGGGTCCACCGCCCTGTGGACGTCGTGCCACCGGGGCAGCCTAGGGAGCAGCACATCCTCACCGTCAGTGGAGTCGGCCAGGACGCTTGCCGTCGCCGTCCCCGCCATTGCTGGGCGAAGTTCTGGGAAGCGACGAGGCCGAGGCCGCATCCGTTCTGTTCCAGTCGATGAAGTGGCGGTGGAGCGCGGAGAGGTCGCTGTAGATGCTGGCGAGCGCCGCGCTGTGGCCATGATGTTGCCGCAGCACACTTGAAGCCCCGATCCTGCGACCAAAAGAAATTAAAATCATAGGTAATTTTTAATTGAAATATGCCAATTTAAGTATACATCGATGATGCTATAGATCACCGCATCTCCGAGAAAGATGGAATGATTGGACCACGATTGTCGATTGCACTTGCAGAGTAAGCAGATTCAGTAGGAAACAAATTAAAACACTGCTATATATAAATGCCGTTTCCCAGCTCCATGTCATCTTTTGGCTGCTGAATGCCTAGGCAAAAATGTAAAATTACCTGAGCGGCGAGCGACGATGCAGGGTTGCAGATCTTTTGATATATCTCGGTGGTGTATCCGTAGCAAAGTAAATACAAGAGAGGAGAGAAACAATTGATAGAGAAGAAGGGGAACACGCATGAGTTGGATGAAGAAACTTGTTGTGACATTTATGAACCCTACAACTAAGAGGTATAGAAGGTAAAGAAGAGCAAAGAAGATGGGATGGTTGCGGTGGTGCTTTGGACCCGTCAACCATGGTCGCTGACGAGGATGGACGCTTGGCGCTACATAGGAAAGCCGAAGCCGCTTATGGGAAGTTTTGGATTAACACACGCTAGATCTAAGCCTGGCACACTCTTGCGTGTCTCCACCGCCAGCACCCGATTTTGTTGCCACCTCTACCAAATCTGAGAGAGGGGCCTAGCTCGGGTGTGGGAGAGGGTTGGGGAGGGCGACGCAGCCACTCGTAGCCGGATCCGCTCAGATCTAAGGGAGAAGGGCACCGCTCGATCGGGTGGGGCAAAGGACTGGGGAGGGCGTCGCCGCCACTCGTAGCCGGATCGGCCTTGCACCGTCAGGATCCACTTGGATCTGAGGGAGAAGGGAGCCGCTGGATCGAGTTGGGGAAAGGATAGGGGATGACGCCGCTACTACTCGTAGCTGGATCCGCCTTGCACCGCCGGGATCCGCTCGGATCCGAGGGAGAAGGGCGCCGCTCGATCGATCGGGTGGAGGGAAGGATAGGGGAGGGCGTCGCCGCCACTCGTAGCCGGATCCGCCTTGCACCGTCGGGATCCACTCGGATCCGAGGGAGAAGGGAGCCACTCGATCGGGTGGGGGAAAGGATAGGGGATGCCACCGCCGCCACTCGTAGCTAGATCCGCCTTGCACCGTCGGGATCCGCTTGGATCTGAGGGAGAAGGGCGCCGCTCGATCGGGTGGGGGGAAGGATAGGGGAGGGGCAACGTCGGCGCTTGTAGCCAGATCTGCCCAGATCCGGCTCGCTGCAGCCTGGAGGGCTCGGGCTTGCCGGATCGGAGAGAGGGGCTCCTCTCTGGTGCCGGAGAGGGTGGGGGAGGGAGCCACCGTCGTTTGCTCGATGGCGGGGACAGTGTTGTCGCCGCCTCCGGGAGGTGCTCTCGTCCACCACCGGGAAGGTGCGACGGAGAGGGAGTGGAGGGACGCGCCGCCCGCAACCGGAGTTGTGACTTTGCAGGCGGGCTGCGCGAGGCGGCGAGGGGAGAGAAACCCTAAGTGCTCTTGCTCTTTATATAGTAGGCGAATGGGTTCGTTGGACTCTAGGCCATTCCCAAGGTGGGCTTATACCTTGCCCTGGCCCAGCGGCCAGCACCACACGCAAGGGCCCTCGAGGCCGGTGACGGGAGGCACAGAAGAGCCCATCGCAGGGCGACAACAGCGCACAGCGAGACTGCTTTGCAATGCGACCAAAAAAAATAAACCGTCTCGCAGCGGACACCACACCACCCAAGCTTGGATTAGAGTTTGTAGCAAGAAACGCTGACGGCGCCGGCTTGCATTTGCCCTGTTACCGTCTTGATGGTTGGAGGCATGGTGATGGCACACGACTGAAATATTGGAGCACCGCCAACTCCCCGGACTTACAAGAATTGGTGTACTGGACTCCGGCCCGCCAAGTTGGATTGGCCTTGTTGGGCGCGTTTGGTTCTCCGCCACGCCCAAGCTTAGGCAGAGCCGGAACAAAAACAACATGTTTTGGTTGGTGAAATATCTGTCGCACCCATAATTTTTTGCAGATAAAGTGTGCGGGTCAAAACAGGAGCGCATATTCATCCGTGTGATGATCGACCAGAATAAATTACTCATTGCCCACTCAAGTGGTTAAGTGTTTATTAGTATCTAACGTATCATAGGAGCAGCAAGCAGCCGCGTGATGGAACAGCAGGCCGCACGCTGGATTGCCAATTCCGGAAACCGGGTGGAGGGAGGATCGCCCAATGCTCAGTGCTGACCACAGAACGGACAACAAACCACCACCTAGTACGTATACTACTCCAGTATACTCCTGTACTGGTACGGAGCATATTATATATAGATAACTCCACGTACGTACTCCCTCCGGGTTGGTATTAGAAGTCGTTTTTTGGAAAAGGTTTTGGTCAAACATTAGAAATATAAATCATCAATAACTTTTAAATTGTTAGGTTTGTAAATGTGAAAAAAATATATGAATAGATTTGTCTTAAAAATATTTTGATAAAAGTATACATATGTCACATTTCCATAAATATTTTTATGATAACAAAGAGGTCAAAGTTGTGTTTTGGAGACCATATCGCTGTCCTAAACGACTTCTAATACCAACCCGAGTACTGCTGTGTGTGTTTCCTGGGGCCATGATGAATCCAGTCGACTTGCCGACTTGGTACATAGGAGTATGTATTTGTCGTTGCTTTCATTTTCCAAGCAAAAGCTCATGTTCTGCACAAGTGTTGTAAGCTACTGCAAGCCAAATGCCACGTTAGATAGCTAGTACTACCAAGAGTATATATTATACTCTGCCTTCTAATCCAGTTGGGTCTCGTGGTGAACGTGCCGGCGGTGATCAATTTATATTAGCCGTTGGATGGATGGAAATCAATACGACTGCACTCTGAATTATGAAAAACGTACACTCGCGTATCCACCATTAGTGCATACGCTGTCGGTCTACTTTTCTTACACTAACAAACCAACCCAACCGATTGGTCCGGACACGACATTTCACTCGCCAGGCCACACATGCATCCATCTTGCCAACAGCATTCGGTGGGACATTCTACACGCTACACATTTATGTTCCCATGCATACATATATATATATATGTATCTGTGATAGTTGCATCCTGCGCGCATAGTCTCACTACTTGGTCTTCTACAGGATCGGAGGTCCCCTGTAAGGCACCTCGTACATGTGCAGCTCCTTGGGCTTGCGCGTCTCCAGCAGCCACCCCAGACGCGGCGGCGGCTTCTGCTCATCATCCTCGGTGGCAGCAGCGGGGACGACGTCGCCGTCCCCGCCGGCGGCCTCATCCCCGTCGTGATGGTGGCAGTATGGCAAGTCCTGGTAGTAGGTGCAGTCCCGGTCCCCAGAGTAGGGCGGGCCGAGGACGTCGAGGACCGCGCACGCCGTGGCCGCGGCGAACCGATGCATGTTCCCGCCGGACTCTGGGAACAGCACCAGCGCGTCGCACGGCGCGCTCAGGTCGGCGTCCAGCACCCGCTTCGCCAGCCTCACTACTGCATATACGATATACATATGCAGCCAGTATGTAGCTAGGCAGTAAGTATACAGCACAACCAATTTAATTGTCGATCAGACATGGTAGACGACAGAAGGAATTAATTAAACTTACGGCGATCGTCTCCGGCGACGGCGGCGGCGGGAGAGCCGACCCAGTCGTACGACGTGACGTGCAGTGAACCCAGGAGAAGCTTGCTGAACACCGTCATCCCGGGGTGGTCGTGCAGAGGGATCACCGCGCCTGGTGGCAGCAAGAAGATCACGATCTGCATTCATGCAGATATCACAAGCATGATCAAGAAAAAAAATACTCGCCTCTCGTGAAGTTAACACATGCATCATATCCCATACCGAGAAGTTTTTGCAATTGTAAATAGTGGTTCGTGTGATGATAGGATGCGTCCAAGGGCCAGAAGCCGCGGCGGCCTTGGTGACGGATCTCAGGTGCACATCGTCTGGTCCCATCTTGTCTGCAAAGGACATGGCATGCATGATTAGCAAACTGAACAAGGAAGACGTACTCATTGCTTGATAATTTGATACTGCTATATAGAAGCCCGATCGAAATGCACAATACAGGGCAGGCCGAATTGAACGCTGATGACGAGGCCGGGCGTCGATAAGATCGATGTTCCTTTAGAGTAAGAACAAGATTGCTAGCCGTGTAGGCTGATAATAAGCAAGGTTTATGCGAACACATGGTTGGTTTAGGTCACATGTGTTTAGTTTTGTGATTGAGTGTTTGTCAACAGTCGGCATTTTAATTCTATTTTCTTTTTATCTTTTTGCTTGGCTATGTTCACCGGCACACGTGGAGTGTGTCGAAGACGATCTCTTGGTTCGTGTTGTGCGGGTGTGGAGCTCGGAGATGGTAGCTGACGGCGAGGTGAAGGGGCCAAGCAGGACGTGCCGGGCCGACGGACCGCGGAGGTGAAGGACGGACGTGAGGCTTGGACCGAAGGACCGGATCGTCGGACGGCTAGCCATGGTGGCTGACATCTGGGACATCGACGGATGTAAGAGAACGTGGCGGGACAAAGTGTCGATCGGGTCAAGGCGGCGAGCGTGCGGGCAGAGCGGGAGCTCGGATGACTTGGCGACTTCGGGCGGTCAAGATGGCGATGACACGTGTCGAGGAGGTTTGGTGGTTTGTCCTCAAAACCACGGGTGCGGGTTTGGTGGTTTGGGCCTCAAAACCATCGGCGGGTTTCACGGGTTTGGGCCTCAAAACCCGGGCGTTCCGGTGGACGGAAGGGACGGCACGTGGCGGCATCCGGGAGATTGCGTGGAGCAAGGCTGCAGATGAGGAGGCGCGGTGGCCGTCGGATCGAAAAATATCCAGAGTCGACCAAAATAGCCCTAGGGTTAGTGGTTTGGCTCATATGTATCGGAGGGCAAAATAGGGATGAGAAATAAGGACCATATATAGAGGATGGCAGCCATCCTCCCTCTTTGCCTCTCTCATTTTCGTTTTTATTTTTCCCCATTTTTAGGGTTCTTGTTTAGAGGTCCAAGAACACAATTTTTGTGTGGATTTGTGCTGTGATTTTCGTTTGTAGGAAGAGTGGTCCTTAGTCCACTCGTGCCCTCCGGGATTCATCACTTTTATCTTTGTGATTTTTGTTCTCGTTTTTCCCTATTTTCGTGCGTATTTTCGATCTGAGATTCCCGGAGTTCTAATTGATTTCAGGCAATGATTTTTGGGGAATAGATTCGTGTTGTGGTGAATTTCATCTGACCAAATTTTGGGCTCGAGTCCTTGTGTTTTGGCCGAGTTTTGATCGATTTAGTGGCCGTCTATTTCTCTGTTCTTCTGTCGTTCTTCTCGGTTCTTGCATCCGCTCTGTGTTCGTAAGTTTTTCTCATGGAAGCTGAGCGGAGGGAAATCCCAGCTGCAGTGCTACCAACGCCTAGTGCTTAGGCGCTCTGCGTGTTCTCTTGAGCAGCGCTTGTCTCTGGGTCATCCCCGCCTGTGTTCGAGAGGATTTTTGTTGTTCTCCAGTCCGTCAGCTTTTCTCTTGGTTCGTGTGCTAGATGTTCTCAGGATCGAGGTGCGGGTACGGGAGGCCAAGCAGCAGCGCCTTGTGCGTCTAGGCCCAAGCTGATCCGTGAGATTCAAGCACATCACCCGTCTCCCCTGCTCAAATCGTTTCCTGACCCGAGCAAATTAGTTCAGTCATGTGCTCATCTTCTGTGGACTGCTCGTGAGTCAAAGTTCAGCACCAAGTGCATCAACTTCGAGTGCATATCTCGATCTGTGGAGAGCCTGTTCGTGGATGACCCTTGATTTTCTTGGCGTTTGGTTTGAGTGCAGGTGGAGAGCAGTCCCTCCTTGCTGTACGTGAGCACATAGTGCTTGTGCTTGTTTTTGTTTGATCAAAAGCTTTAGCTTGCTTTCGTGTTTTGCCTCACGCTTTATTCTTTGGATTTTATTTTCATCCAATTTATCTTGGTATTCACGGTTTTCAAGTCGGCTGTTTCCCATGTGCTAGCTCATGAGGCCAGGTAATTAAAGTTTAGGTGTTCTGCTCTTAGCGTCAAGTCCAGCAAGTGACACATATTCGAGTTGAATCTCCGATCATCTTCTTTTGTCCGAAATTTGATCGATTGAGCTCCGATTTGAGTTCCGATTTTTTGCGATGACATTCTATTGATCCGAGGAATTCTTCTAAGTACTCTCGCCACAAGTTGGCGTTGGTATTTTAGTTTCGAGAACTCACTTCTTCTCTATAGAAGTCGAAGTGACTCTTTTTCGATCCTTCGGTTCGATCTTTACTCTCGTCGGCTTTGTGCGATAGTTTGAGGTGTCCCCCTGTGTTCCTAGGGAACATCCACCCAACCACTTGGGTCGTGGACATCTCGGTGCTCTAGTTGCTCGTAACACTTTGCTACCAGTTAGCACGCGTGTTATCCGGACCTTGTGTGAGTTTGCTTTTGAGGTCGGGGGTTGAGCCGATGACCCAAAATTGAAAAGGAAAATCGAGGCACCCATTCACCCCCTCTGGTCGCCGTTTCGGTCCTTCAATTGGTATCGGAGCCGGTTGGGATCACTTCCACCCTAATCGGTCCGTGATCCGCAAGAAGGCGACATGGATCGTGGTTACGGTCACTTTGGCAAACCTCCGGAGTTCGATGGCACCAACTATCCCTATTGGAAGATTAAGATGCAAGCACACCTCATGGGGATGGATTGGAGTGTGGGAGATTGTTGAGGATGAGAACTACCAAGTGCTAGCCGCTCGAGTGGGTGAGGAACAAATAGCCCAACACAATGCCAACAACCGAGCGAGGAGCGTTTTGTTCTCCAGCCTCAAAGACACAGAATTTGAGAGAGTTGCCACTTGTGAGACCGCTCGTGATGTGTGGCGGACACTTGAGAGTTATCACGAGGGAACCCCACAAGTCAAGGCCCGCCTATATGAGACCTACAAGAGAGAGTACAACAACCTAATCCAACTTGATGGCGAGTCCATCGATTCTCTCTTTGCCAGGTTTCAGACGATCTGCAACAAGCTGCGGGCGAACAAGCCTTCGGAAAGGCTTGATGATCACGAGAAGGCGATGCGGCTCTTGTACGCCTTGGATCGGAAGGTGTGGGATGTGAAGGTGTCCGCGATCATGGAGTCCGCCAACTACGACACCCTCACACCCGACGAGCTTTACAGCAAGCTCAAGTCCTCCGAGATCGAGGCCCGGATCCGTGCAAAGCTCAAGAACCCATTCGCGCTGAACGTTGCACTCGCCTCGAGGTAAGGGCAGTTCTAGTTCTTCCGCTAACCCATCACAGATCTCTTTTTGCCTTATCTTCTTTGGTGTTCAGGATGAGAGGAGCGCTTGGATCGCCTTGAGGACGACGAGTTGGCTCGCGTCATCGGCCGATTCTCGCGGTTCCACAACAACCGCTTGAACCGTCGGCGTGGCGGTGATGCCAAGGGCGGATGCTTTGAGTGCGGCGATCCGACCACTTCGTCGCCGCGTGCCCCAAGAAGAGCAAGGATAAGTACTCCGGCGAGAAGTACTACTCCAACAAGCACGACTCCGATAAGCGCAAGGACAAGCGCGAGTACATCTCCGGCAAGTACAAGTTCAAGAAGGGCTTCGACAAGGAGGCGATCAAGAAGAAGTACCTCAAGCGTGCTAAGGAGCACAAGCACGCCTTCCTTGTTTCCCTCGGCGACCTCGACAATGACTCTTCTGGACGGGCAATCTTCCTCTAGCGACGAGGAGTCCGAGCGCAAGGTCGAGGACAGTTTGAATGGACTTTGCTTCTTCGCCGACTCCAAGCCCGGGGGTTTTTCGCACCATGGCCCTCGACGGAGCGGTGACCGACACCGTCAAGCCACACGATAGCGACTCTTCTTCTCTTGAGGTACCTCCTACAATCGAATCTCTCTCTGATGAGGTTGACTCTTTGGGCGATGCGCTTGTGTGTCAGGAGAAGTTGCTCAAACGAGCAGCTAGAGAGAGAAAGGAGTACAAGGAGAAGTGGGAAATGGCTATGGTTGAGATAGAGTTGCTTAGGAAGCCTGTGGATGTGTCTGATGAGACGGAGTGTGATGCTTGTGCCGTGCATATGTCTAGCATCATGTCTTTGCAATCCAAGTATTCTCGCTTTGCTAGATGAGAGCACGTTGATCCGGAAGGCTAAGCCTATGTTGTTGAGTGCGTGCAAGTCTTGTCCGGACTTGCGATCCGAGTTGGCAGAGAAGGCCGCCAAGCTTGTCGTGGCTTGAGAAGGCCAACCTCGTGATAGCACCGCGGCTGAAGTGTGCTAAGTGTGAAGCTTTAGAGTTGGAGCTCATATCTTGTAGGCATGACAAGGGGAGAGTTGAAGAGGAGAACAAGTACCTTCGCTCTGTCCTGAGTTGGGTGTCTAGTGGAGAGCCACAGCTTGGCATGATGATGAGTCAGTTCAAGAGGGGGACTGACACATCGGGATTAGGCTTTGCTATAGGTGGGAAGGGTGAAGTTATCTATGGAAAGGTTGGTCAAGGTAGTGGTTTGAGCTCGAGTGAGAAACCAACAAACACTCCCAAATGGACCAAGATCACCCCACCTGAGCCTACCAAGCCCATTGTGAAAGATGGTATTCTCCAAGAGCCCACAAAGACTCCACCTCCCAAACAAGTGTGCCTTCCCAAACCAAACCACCTCAAGAACCCACTTGACACTTTGCCTAAGATCCCTGAGGAAACCCTTCCTAAAGCCAAGGCCACAACAAGAGTGAACCATCCACCCAAGAGAGTGAACCAACAACCACCTAAGAGAGAGGTGAGGTATCACTGTGAGTATTGTCAGAGAGATGGTCACTTGGTTGAGTTTTGCTTTAGGAGGAAGAGGGATGCTAGGCGTCAAGTTGAGTTTGAGAACCGCGACATGTATCACCCACCATTTGGTATGTATGAGAGGGGTGTGCAGTCGGTTCAGAGGCAGTTTGCTAGGCCAGAAGGTAGGAGGCCTCAGAGGACTAGGCCACAGTTTGTGAGATCCTTTGGTGGTCGTGCTCCGCGAGTGGATGTTGATCCTCGCTTTGGGAGTTTTGAGCTTGACAGGAGGAGTGCACCACGCTTTGTTGTGCGTGGTGAGCACTTTGTAAGAAGGGTCGTGGGATGTTTGCTTTGCCTAACGCCTATCTTGGGCAAGATGGTCAACACCGGTATACTTCCATGTTTACTAACCCCAAATGTTGTGCCATTTGCTCATCCCATGTTTTTCCAATGATGTAGGTGATCAAGTCTTGGGTTCCCAAGTTTATACTTGTTAACCCTTTGGGATCCAAGACTTGATTTCTTTGTCCTCTCATATGTAGGTATGAGGACATGGGGTGGAGAACACGTGCTTGATGGAACTTGATTCTTTGTCGTGGTGTGATCAAGACTTGATGGTTGTCTACACCATTTTGATGGCCTCCAAGAGGTATGTGCCTTATTGTGACACCTACACACAGCTTGTGAGCTATCATATACACTCATGCCTTGTACATTCATGATTTCCCTACTTGTGGTATGAGATAGTTGTTCATTTGCTCACTTGTATATTTTTGACACATTTTGGTTGCTTGTGTATATACCATGGTAGGCTAGCCATCTTATTCATGATAGCTTTGTGTTATCTTGTGTATTATATGCCATGCTAGCCTTTGTGCCCTTTTTGTTTCCTAGTTTTGTTTTGCTAGGTGTCTTTGGTTGAGGGGAGTTGGGAATTTGCTATCCTTTTTGAGGGGTAATTTTGTAGTTGATGTACAGTTGTAGTGTTAGGTTTGTTTTGCTTTGTGCATCATCTTGTATCATATTGCATTCATCATGTACACTATTGCACTTTGAGCTTCTTATTTATATTGATCACAATGAGACTATGCTCGTTTAGTGTAACAATTACATGTTGGTGCTTATAGCGTGTGCTCTTTCTCGCTTAATTGATATATGTTATGAGCAAAGCTGTTTTTTTCATATGAACTTGCTTAACAACGATGAATCTTGCAAAATGTTCACCATTGAGATAGTTCCTAGCATGTTTAAGTTGTTGAGATCCTTTGTGCTTATCATGTATATGCTAGGTGACTATGTCTCATTCATCGAGTTATACACTTGCTTAGATGACCACATGCTTTTTTATCCGCTAAAATCTAAAATCTAAGCCGAGTGTATGGAAAAGATCGAGATGGGTCCATACCGCCCCACATCCAAGTCTTGGGACCGCCGCTCATTGCACTTGAGTTGAACCTCGAGCTTGGTAGTGTTTGACCTGCACCATTGTCTTAAGCTTCGATTGCTCACACGCATAGGCTTGACATGGTTGATTAGTAAGGCCGACGGTTGTGGATAACCACCGCAACATGCTTTCTCCAATGCTTGTAACCGCTGCAACTCCGATAACTTTAAAATTTGACAAGTGTTGGCTTTGTCTTTTGCATGATGTATAAACGTTGCTTGGGGTAGTTCGCTTGATATACATGTGTAGCACTTGGTAGATTTCCAGCTTACTTGTGCTATGTGCTATTCTTTGTGGTGGACACCTTTTCTGAAATGCTTAAAACTGAATCAAAGTGCTTTCAAGCCATATTTCATATCTCTTGATCAGTTTGAGCACCGTGTTAAGCACTTGATTTTGTTGCCTTGACACTACCTAGAGCATCTTCTCATTTGGATTGCTATAAACTTGAAGCTCCCTCATTGCATTTTCATGCATTTCATAGCTTGATTAGTGCATTTGCCAACAAGGGGGAGAAAGATACAAAGATGTTGGATCGCATTTGTCCAGGGGGGAGTAGCACTTTGAGCTAGATGTGTTGAGCCTTTTGCCTCTGTCTTGAGGGTCTAGCTGTTTGTGTGTGAAAGTAATTGGTTTGGAGTTGTGCTAGTGGTGTTGAGCCTATTCTACCTCTTCTTGAGGACTAGCCGTTTGTTTAGCTTGGTTGTGTCGAGCCTTTTGCCCATGTTTTTGGGAACCAAGTTTTTTGCTCCATGTTTGTTATCCAGTGATTTTGTCTTAGCTCTTGTCTAGCTTTTGTTCACTTGGATGTGCTATCTTCTACCTCTTACGTTTTTGTGTTGAATGTTGACAATGCACTCATCAAGGGGGAGATTGCGAACACATGGTTGGTTTAGGTCACATGTGTTTAGTTTTGTGATTGAGTGTTTGTCAACAAAAAGCATTTTAATTCTATTTTCTTTTATCTTTTTGCTTCGGCTATGTTCACCGGCACACGTGGAGTGTGTCGAAGACGATCTCTTGGTTCGTGTTGTGCAGGTGTGGAGCTCGGAGATGGTAGCCGACGGCGAGGTGAAGGGGGGCCAAGCAGACGTGCCGGGCCGACGGACCGCGGAGGTGAAGGGACGGACGTGAGGCTTGGACCGAAGGACCGGATCGTCGGACGGCTAGCCATGGTGGTCGACATCCGGGACATCGACGGATGTAAGAGAACGTGGCGGGACAGTGTCGATCGGGTCAAGACGGCGAAGCGCGGCGCGGCGAGCGGGAGCTCGGATGACTTGGCGACTCGGGCGGTCAAGATGGCGATGACACGTGTCGAGGAGGTTTGGTGGTTTGTCCTCAAAACCACGGGTGCGGGTTTGGTGGTTTGGGCCTCAAAACCATCGGCGGGGTTTCACGGGTTTGGGCCTCAAAACCCGGGCGTTCCGGTGGACGGAAGGGACGGCACGTGGCGGCATCCGGGAGATTGCGTGGAGCAAGGTGCAGATGAGGAGGCGCGGTGGCCGTCGGATCGAAAAATATCCGAGTCGACCAAAATAGCCCTAGGGTTAGTGGTTTGGCTCATATGTATCGGAGGGCAAAATAGGGATGAGAAATAAGGACCATATATAGAGGATGGCAGCCATCCTCCCTCTTTGCCTCTCTCATTTTCGTTTTTATTTTTCCCCATTTTTAGGGTTCTTGTTTAGAGGTCCAAGAACACAATTTTGTGTGGATTTGTGCTGTGATTTTCGTTTGTAGGAAGAGTGGTCCTTAGTCCACTCGTGCCCTCCGGGATTCATCACTTTTATGCTGTGATTTTTGTTCTCAGTTTTTCCCTATTTTCGTGCGTATTTTCGATCTGAGATTCCCGGAGTTCTAATTGATTTCAGGCAATGATTTTTGGGGAATAGATTCGTGTTGTGGTGAATTTCATCTGACCAAATTTTGGGCTCGAGTCCTTGTGTTTTGGCCGAGTTTTGATCGATTTAGTGGCCGTCTATTTCTCTGTTCTTCTGTCGTTCTTCTCGGTTCTTGCATCCGCTCTGTGTTCGTAAGTTTTTCTCATGGAAGCTGAGCGGAGGGAAATCCCAGCTGCAGTGCTACCAACGCCTAGTGCTTAGGCGCTCTGCGTGTTCTCTTGAGCAGCGCTTGTCTCTGGGTCATCCCCGCCTGTGTTCGAGAGGATTTTTGTTGTTCTCCAGTCCGTCAGCTTTTCTCTTGGTTCGTGTGCTAGATGTTCTCAGGATCGAGGTGCGGGTACGGGAGGCCAAGCAGCAGCGCCTTGTGCGTCTAGGCCCAAGCTGATCCGTGAGATTCAAGCACATCACCCGTCTCCCTGCTCAAATCGTTTCCTGACCCGAGCAAATTAGTTCAGTCATGTGCTCATCTTCTGTGGACTGCTCGTGAGTCAAAGTTCAGCACCAAGTGCATCAACTTCGAGTGCATATCTCGATCTGTGGAGAGCCTGTTCGTGGATGACCCTTGATTTTCTTGGCGTTTGGTTTGAGTGCAGGTGGAGAGCAGTCCCTCCTTGCTGTACGTGAGCACATAGTGCTTGTGCTTGTTTTTGTTTGATCAAAAGCTTTAGCTTGCTTTCGTGTTTTGCCTCACGCTTTATTCTTTGGATTTTATTTTCATCCAATTTATCTTGGTATTCACGGTTTCCAAGTCGGCTGTTTCCCATGTGCTAGCTCATGAGGCCAGGTAATTAAAGTTTAGGTGTTTCGCTCTTAGCGTCAAGTCCAGCAAGTGACACATATTCAGTTGAATCTCCGATCATCTTCTTTTGTCCGAAATTTGATCGATTGAGCTCCGATTTGAGTTCGATTTTTGCGATGACATTCTATTGATCCGAGGAATTCTTCTAAGTACTCTCGCCACAAGTTGGCGTTGGTATTTTAGTTTCGAGAACTCACTTCTTCTCTATAGAAGTCGAGTGACTCTTTTTCAGTCCTTCGGTTCGATCTTTACTCTCGTCGGCTTTGTGCGATAGTTTGAGGTGTCCCCCTGTGTTCCTAGGGAACATCCACCCAACCACTTGGGTCGTGGACATCTCGGTGCTCTAGTTGCTCGTAACACTTTGCTACCAGTTAGCACGCGTGTTATCCGGACCTTGTGTGAGTTTGCTTTTTGAGGTCGGGGTTGAGCCGATGACCCAAAATTGAAAAGGAAAATCGAGGCTCCCATTCACCCCCTCTGGGGTCGCCGTTTCGGTCCTTCAATTGGTATCGGAGCCGGTTGGGATCACTTCCACCCTAATCGGTCCGTGATCCGCAAGAAGGCGACATGGATCGTGGTTACGGTCACTTTGGCAAACCTCCGGAGTTCGATGGCACCAACTATCCCTATTGGAAGATTAAGATGCAAGCACACCTCATGGGGATGGATTGGAGAGTGTGGGAGATTGTTGAGGATGAGAACTACCAAGTGCTAGCCGCTCGAGTGGGTGAGGAACAAATAGCCCAACACAATGCCAACAACCGAGCGAGGAGCGTTTTGTTCTCCAGCCTCAAAGACACAGAATTTGAAAGAGTTGCCACTTGTGAGACCGCTCGTGATGTGTGGCGGACACTTGAGAGTTATCACGAGGGAACCCCACAAGTCAAGGCCCGCCTATATGAGACCTACAAGAGAGAGTACAACAACCTAATCCAACTTGATGGCGAGTCCATCGATTCTCTCTTTGCCAGGTTTCAGACGATCTGCAACAAGCTGCGGGCGAACAAGCCTTCGGAAAGGCTTGATGATCACGAGAAGGCGATGCGGCTCTTGTACGCCTTGGATCGGAAGGTGTGGGATGTGAAGGTGTCCGCGATCATGGAGTCCGCCAACTACGACACCCTCACACCCGACGAGCTTTACAGCAAGCTCAAGTCCTCCGAGATCGAGGCCCAGATCCAGGCAAAGCTCAAGAACCCATCTGCGCTGAACGTTGCACTCGTCTCAGGTAAGGGCAGTTCTAGTTCTTCTGCTAACCCATCACAGATCTCTTTTGCCTTATCTTCTTTGGTGTTCTCGGATGAGGAGCAGATTGGATCGCCTTGAGGACGACGAGTTGGCTCTCGTCATCAGCCGATTCTCGCGGTTCCACAACAACCGCTTGAACCGTCGGCGTGGCGGTGATGCCAAGGGCGGATGCTTTGAGTGCGGCGATCCGGACCACTTCGTCGCCGCGTGCCCCAAGAAGAGCAAGGATAAGTACTCCGGCGAGAAGTACTACTCCAACAAGCACGACTCCGATAAGCGCAAGGACAAGCGCGAGTACATCTCCGGCAAGTACAAGTTCAAGAAGGGCTTCGACAAGGAGGCGATCAAGAAGAAGTACCTCAAGCGTGCTAAGGAGCACAAGCACGCCTTCCTTGCTTCCCTCAGCGACCTCGACAATGACTCTTCGGACGGGCAATCTTCCTCTAGCGACGAGGAGTCCGAGCGCAAGGTCGAGGACAGGCTGAATGGACTTTGCTTCTTCGCCGACTCCAAGCCCGGGGGTTTCTGCACCATGGCCCTCGACGGAGCGGTGACCGACACCGTCAAGCCACACGATAGCGACTCTTCTTCTCTTGAGGTACCTCCTACAATCGAATCTCTCTCTGATGAGGTTGACTCTTTGGGCGATGCGCTTGTGTGTCAGGAGAAGTTGCTCAAACGAGCGGCTAGAGAGAGAAAGGAGTACAAGGAGAAGTGGGAAATGGCTATGGTTGAGATAGAGTTGCTTAGGAAGCTTTGTGGATGTGTCGATGAGACGGAGTGTGATGCTTGTGCCGTGCATATGTCTAGCATCATGTCTTTGCAATCCAAGTATTCCCGCTTTGCTAGATGAGCACGTTGATCCGAAGGCTAAGCCTATGTTGTTGAGTGCGTGCAAGTCTTGTCCAGACTTGCGATCCGAGTTGGCAGAGAAGGCTGCCAAGCTTGGCGTGGCTTGAGAAGGCCAACTCAGATAGCACCGTGCTGAAGTGTGCTAAGTGTGAAGCTTTAGAGTTGGAGCTCATATCTTGTAGGCATGACAAGGGGAGAGTTGAAGAGGAGAACAAGTACCTTCGCTCGTCCCGAGTTGGGTGTCTAGTGGAGAGCCACGGCTTGGCATGATGATGAGTCGGTTCAAGAGGGGGACCGACACATCGGGATTAGGCTTTGCTATAGGTGGGAAGGGTGAAGTTATCTATGGAAAGGTTGGTCAAGGTAGTGGTTTGAGCTCGAGTGAGAAACCAACAAACACTCCCAAATGGACCAAGATCACCCCACCCGAGCCTACCAAGCCCATTGTGAAAGATGGTATTCTCCAAGAGCCCACAAAGACTCCACCTCCCAAACAAGTGTGCCTTCCCAAACCAAACCACCTCAAGAACCCACTTGACACTTTGCCTAAGATCCCTGAGGAAACCCTTCCTAAAGCCAAGGCCACAACAAGAGTGAACCATCCACCCAAGAGAGTGAACCAACAACCACCTAAGAGAGAGGTGAGGTATCACTGTGAGTATTGTCAGAGAGATGGTCACTTGGTTGAGTTTTGCTTTAGGAGGAAGAGGGATGCTAGGCGTCAAGTTGAGTTTGAGAACCGCGACATGTATCACCCACCATTTGGTATGTATGAGAGGGGTGTGCGGTCGGTTCGGAGAGGCGCTTTGCTAGGCCGAGAAGGTAGGAGGCCTCGAGAGGACTAGGCCACGACTTGTGAGATCCTTTGGTGGTGGTGCTCCGCGAGTGGATGTTGATCCTCGCTTTGGGAGTTTTGAGCTTGACAGGAGGAGTGCACCACGCTTTGTTGTGCGTGGTGAGCACTTTGGTAAGAAGGGTCGTGGGATGTTTGCTTTGCCTAACGCCTATCTTGGGCAAGATGGTCAACACTGGTATACTTCCATGTTTACTAACCCCAGTGTTGTGCCATTTGCTCATCCCATGTTTTTCCAATGATGTAGGTGATCAAGTCTTGGGTTCCCAAGTTTATACTTGTTAACCCTTTGGGATCCAAGACTTGGATTTCTTTGTCCTCTCATATGTAGGTATGAGGACATGGGGTGGAGAACACGTGCTTGATGGAACTTGATTCTTTGTCGTGGTGTGATCAAGACTTGATGGTTGTCTACACCATTTTGATGGCCTCCAAGAGGTATGTGCCTTATTGTGACACCTACACACTGACTTGTGAGCTATCATATACACTCATGCCTTGTACATTCATGATTTCCCTACTTGTGGTATGAGATAGTTGTTCATTTGCTCACTTGTATATTTTTGACACATTTTGGTTGCTTGTGTATATACCATGGTAGGCTAGCCATCTTATTCATGATAGCTTTGTGTTATCTTGTGTATTATATGCCATGCTAGCCTTTGTGCCCTTTTTGTTTCCTAGTTTTGTTTTGCTAGGTGTCTTTGGTTGAGGGGAGTTGGGAATTTGCTATCCTTTTTGAGGGGTAATTTTGTAGTTGATGTACAGTTGTAGTGTTAGGTTTGTTTTGCTTTGTGCATCATCTTGTATCATATTGCATTCATCATGTACACTATTGCACTTTGAGCTTCTTATTTATATTGATCACAATGAGACTATGCTCTGTTTAGTGTAACAATTACATGTTGGTGCTTATAGCGTGTGCTCTTTCTCGCTTAATTGATATATGTTATGAGCAAAGCTGTTTTTCATATGAACTTGCTTAACAACGATGAATCTTGCAAAATGTTCACCATTGAGATAGTTCCTAGCATGTTTAAGTTGTTGAGATCCTTTGTGCTTATCATGTATATGCTAGGTGACTATGTCTCATTCATCGAGTTATACACTTGCTTAGATGACCACATGCTTTTATATCGCTAAAATCTAAAATCTAAGCCGAGTGTATGGAAAAGATCGAGATGGGTCCATACCGTCCCACATCCAAGTCTTGGGACTGCTGCTCATTGCACTTGAGTTGAACCCGAGCTTGGTAGTGTTTGACCCGGACCATTGTCTTAAGCTTCGATTGCTCACACGCATAGGCTTGACATGGTTGATTAGTAAGGCCGACGGTTGTGGATAACCACTCGCAACATGCTTTCTCCAATGCTTGTAACATTTGCAACTCCGATAACTTTAAAATTTGACAAGTGTTGGCTTTGTCTTTTTGCATGATGTATAAACGTTGCTTGGGGTAGTTCGCTTGATATACATGTGTAGCACTTTCGGTAGATTTCCAGCTTACTTGTGCTATGTGCTATTCTTTGTGGTGGACACCTTTTTCGAAATGCTTAAAAACTGAATCAAAGTGCTTTCAAGCCATATTTCATATCTCTTGATCGGTTTGAGCACCGTGTTAAGCACTTGATTTTGTTGCCTTGACACTACCTAGAGCATCTTCTCATTTGGATTGCTATAAACTTAAAGCTCCCTCATTGTATTTTCATGCATTTCATAGCTTGATTAGTGCATTTGCCAACAAGGGGGGAGAAAGATACAAAGACGATGGATGGATTTGCATTTGTCCAGAGGGGGAGTAGCACTTTGAGCTAGATGTGTTGAGCCTTTTGCCTCTGTCTTGAGGGTCTAGCTGTTTGTGTGTGAAAGTAATTGGTTTGGAGTTGTGCTAGTGGTGTTGAGCCTATTCTACCTCTTCTTGAGGACTAATTTGTTTGTTTAGCTTGGTTGTGTCGAGCCTTTTGCCCATGTTTTTGGGAACCAAGTTTTTGCTCCATGTTTGTTATCCGGTGATTTTGTCTTAGCTCTTGTCTAGCTTTTGTTCACTTGGATGTGCTATCTTCTACCTCTTTCGTGTTTTGTGTTGAATGTTGACAATGCACTCATCAAGGGGGAGATTGCGAACACATGGTTGATTTAGGTCACATGTGTTTAGTTTTGTGATTGAGTGATTGTCAACAGTCAGCATTTTAATTCTATTTTCTTTTATCTTTTTTGCTTCGGCTATGTTCACCGGCACACGTGGAGTGTGTCGAAGACGTATCTCTTGGTTCGTGTTGTGCAGGTGTGGAGCTCGGAGATGGTAGGCGACGGCGAGGTGAAGGGGCCAAGCGGGACGTGCGAGCCGGGCCGACGGACCGCGCGGAGGTGAAGGACGGACGTGAGGCTTGGACCGAAGGACCGGATCGTCGGACGGCTAGCCATGGTGGCTGACATCTGGGACATCGACGGATGTAAGAGAACGTGGCAGGACAGTGTCGATCGGGTCAAGACGGCGAGCGTGCAGGCAGAGCGGGGAGCTCGGATGACTTGGCGACTCGGGCGGTCAAGATGGCGATGACACGTGTCGAGGAGGTTTGGTGGTTTGTCCTCAAAACCACGGGTGCGGGTTTGGTGGTTTGGGCCTCAAAACCATCGGCGGGTTTCACGGGTTTGGGCCTCAAAACCCGGGGCGTTCCGGTGGACGGAAGGACGGCACGTGGCGGCATCTGGGAGATTGCGTGGAGCAAGGCTGCAGATGAGGAGGCGCGGTGGCCGTCGGATCGAAAAATATCCAGAGTCGACCAAAATAGCCCTAGGGTTAGTGGTTTGGCTCATATGTATCGGAGGGCAAAATAGGGATGAGAAATAAGGACCATATATAGAGGATGGCAGCCATCCTCCCCCTTTGCCTCTCTCATTTTCGTTTTTTTATTTTTCCCCATTTTTAGGGTTCTTGTTTAGAGGTCCAAGAACACAATTTTGTGTGGATTTGTCTTTGTGATTTTCGTTTGTAGGAAGAGTGGTCCTTAGTCCACTCGTCCCTCCGGGATTCATCACTTTTATCTTTGTGATTTTTGTTCTCGTTTTTCCCTATTTTCGTGCGTATTTTCGATCTGAGATTCCCGGAGTTCTAATTGATTTCAGGCAATGATTTTTGGGGAATAGATTCGTGTTGTGGTGAATTTCATCTGACCAAATTTTGGGCTCGAGTCCTTGTGTTTTGGCCGAGTTTTGATCGATTTAGTGGCCGTCTATTTCTCTGTTCTTCTGTCGTTCTTCTCGGTTCTTGCATCCGCTCTGTGTTCGTAAGTTTTTTCTCATGGAAGCTGAGCGGAGGGAAATCCCAGCTGCAGTGCTACCAACGCCTAGTGCTTAGGCGCTCTGCGTGTTCTCTTGAGCAGCGCTTGTCTCTGGGTCATCCCCGCCTGTGTTCGAGAGGATTTTTGTTGTTCTCCAGTCCGTCAGCTTTTCTCTTGGTTCGTGTGCTAGATGTTCTCAGGATCGAGGTGCGGGTACGGGAGGCCAAGCAGCAGCGCCTTGTGCGTCTAGGCCCAAGCTGATCCGTGAGATTCAAGCACATCACCCGTCTCCCTGCTCAAATCGTTTCCTGACCCGAGCAAATTAGTTCAGTCATGTGCTCATCTTCTGTGGACTGCTCGTGAGTCAAAGTTCAGCACCAAGTGCATCAACTTCGAGTGCATATCTCGATCTGTGGAGAGCCTGTTCGTGGATGACCCTTGATTTTCTTGGCGTTTGGTTTGAGTGCAGGTGGAGAGCAGTCCCTCCTTGCTGTACGTGAGCACATAGTGCTTGTGCTTGTTTTTGTTTGATCAAAAGCTTTAGCTTGCTTTCGTGTTTTGCCTCACGCTTTATTCTTTGGATTTTATTTTCATCCAATTTATCTTGGTATTCACGGTTTCAAGTCGGCTTTTCCCACGTGTCTTATTTTCATGAGGCCGGGTAATTAAAGTTTAGGTGTTCGCTCTTAGCGTCAAGTCCAGCAAGTGACACATATTGATTGAATCTCCGATCATCTTCTTTTGTCCGAAATTTGATCGATTGAGCTCCGATTTGAGTTCCGATTTTTTGCGATGACATTCTATTGATCCGAGGAATTCTTCTATACTCTCGCCACAAGTTGGCGTTGGTATTTTAGTTTCGAGAACTCACTTCTTCTCTATAGAAGTCGAGTGACTCTTTTTCGATCCTTCGGTTCGATCTTTACTCGCCGGCTTTGTGCGATAGTTTGAGGTGTCCCCTGTGTTCCAGGGAACATCCACCCAACCACTTGGGTCGTGGACATCTCGGTGCTCTAGTTGCTCGTAACACTTTGCTACCGTTAGCACGCGTGTTATCCCGGACCTTGTGTGAGTTTGCTTTTGAGGTCGGGGGGTTGGTAGATGACCCAAAATTGAAAAGGAAAATCGAGGCTCCCATTCACCCCCTCTCTGGTCGCCGTTTCGGTCCTTCAGTTTACACACGTCTCGCAGCCACAGATCAGAGGTTGAAGTGCCAGAGACTGCTATGCGATGGTTAATGATGATGAGGGCGCGCGGGGCGTACGTACCGAGGATGTCTCGGATGAGTGCGACGTCGTCGTGCGCCGGCACGGTCCCGGGGCCCCCGAACGCGCGGCGGCAAGCGGCAAGCAGCCTCTGGAGCGGCGCCGGCGTCGGCGCGGTCGTGGTCACGTCCACCTGCACGCGGCGCCGCACGCTCTGGCGCCTGTCTGCCGGCGCACCCCTCCACCGCCTCCTGACCGCGGCCACCGGGGGGCGACGCCGCCGCTCCCTTCCACCGCCGTCTTCATCAACACTTGCGGCGGCAGCAGGAACCGAGATCAAGATCAAGATCTGCCTTTCCAGCAAATGAAATCCGGTCAAGCGGTGTGTGGTGTTTAAATTGACGGCCGAGAGTTTCCTTTCTGGACGGCAGATCGATTGTTCTCACGCAGACAAAAGCATGCAAGAACCGCGGCGCGGCCGGCCGGGAATGAGCAGGAGCATGCGTGGGGAGCAGCGTTCAGTATAAAGGCAGCGCACGCAGGCGATCCCAGTGGCTGGTATCGTGAAAAACCGCGGGCGGAGTGGTGGTGCATGGGCGCGCGTGGCGTGGCTACGCGGCGCGGTGATACCACCGGTGGATTTTCACGGAACCGTGGACGTCGCCTCGGGTTCCGCCAGGACACGGGCGACTGGACCCATGGACGGAAGCTTTGGTTGCTAGCCCGGGCGGCCGCCCGCGTTTTCGCTCGAGCGGTTTGGCGGACCCGATGACTGGATCGACGGTCAGGAAAGAGAGGATTCCAACTCGTTTGCCTGTCCGCTTACCATGTGAATGCTACCGACCAGCAACCTTTGTACTCCTAGGTTTTTTTTTTTTTGACGAAAGTACTCCTAGGTTTGTTTTTTTAAAAACAGTGGCAAGAGCTCTGAATATTAACTAAAAATTGCTTTTTTGTTTACGAAAGTTGGATTCCGCCAGATTGGGCCGGAATTGACACGCGTGTTCGTCGATCGTTGAAGCTCCTAAGATGGCGTAGGGGTTGCTGCAGCTTCGCCAGCGGCGACGAAGAGCAGCAGCACGAAGCGGCAGCGAGGAGGGAGGGGCCACGGCGAGGGAGGGGGCGGCGGCGGCGGCGGCTGGCGGGGCGGGGCGCTGGGCGCTGAGGCGGCGGTGGTGGAGGCAGGGAGTCGCTGAAAGCGATAGATATATTTTTATTGCTTGCTTATCCCCTAGAGATTACATGCCTCTTGCTTATATAGCCCGGCTAGTGGGACATGTAATCTAAGCAATCTCTATAAGGTTTCCTTATACGATCGGAATACCTTTTACAAGCAATATTTATTTATTTCCTAATAAGGGTCTTCCTTATAGATTGGAATATCCCCTTTACACACCAAAAATTTCTAAGATAATCCTAACTTGAAGACGGCAAACTCGGACTGTCACGAGAGAGAGGCGGCGGCGGCAGCGGGGCGCCGGCCCTGCCGTCTTGCAGCGGCGCCCTAGCCCCCCTCGGGCCGGGCGGCCGTCGCGTCGGCCCAATTAGCCTCTCCGGGTGGCCCACCTCGGGTCATGACATTTTGCCACCGTTCGACGAGGCGGCACGCGGCGCGCTCACGTGCCGCCCAACCTACCGTGGTGGCGAAAGGCACGCCGATCGAGGAAGTGACAACTCAGCCCGAAGTAGAAGACGAGAGGGCCGCGACTTATCGTTGTCGCCGCTGCGCATGCCGGGCGCCCCGGTAGAAGACGAGAGCGCCGCACTTGTCGTTGTCGCCGTTGCGATCTTTGGCGTCCTTGTCGGAGAAGGAGAAGTCGAGGTGGAGGTCGCCGGGTAGATGCTGAACTTGAAGCTCGGGCGGGGCTGCACGATGGGACGTTCCGCCCATGCACGACGCATGACGGAGGCGCTGAGGGTGCCCGACAGCTCGATCATCTGACGGGTCGGAGGAGGAGACGTGTAGGTGTAAGTCATCGGCACTTTGTCACCTTTGCATGGAGCTGCCTGCATAGTAGACGTGTCGGCGACATAGGTGGTGACGAGGTGAAGTCGAGGAGGCGGCCGTGAGAGGAGGTCGCCGGGCGCCGACGGAGGGCCCCAGCTGCATCTCCTTTGTCCACGGTGCGCCAACCGTGACGTTGTCGATGCGGAAGAAGACGTCGCCGTTGTTGTCGAAGAGGAGGACGGTGGCGCCTCGACCACGCCGTGGGTCGCCCGTAGTAGGAGGACGCTTTTGCCGAACGCCTGATCCTCCCGAGGGCGGTTGGGGAGGAAGCCCATCGCTACGCCGTGCAGCGGGACGTTCTCCCCAGCCAGAAGTCCCGGAGAAGCTCTGAAGCGGCGGGGATGTAGTAGCGGTGGAAGTACCTCACGATGCCGAGTGGAGGCTCCACTGGAGAGGTAGCCCGCAACTCGATGGCGTTGGCAATGATCCCGAGCTCCTTGTTGGTCGTCGTGCCCAAGTGCAGCTCAGCAATCATGTCGTTCGCCGTCACCCGTCGATGTCGTCCATGGCGGTGCGAGACGCTGTTGTCCCCGCATGCGGTCCACCAGTGCAGCCGTTATGTCGCCGTCGATGTCGCTCGGGTAGGCGTGACGGTCGGCCGTGTTGGCGCCGGTGCCGGCGCCCCGCTCGTCGTCGTCCGCTCGTCGTCGTTGTAGCGGCGGGCAAGGTCGATGGCCTCCTCCATCGAACGGGCTCGAACCACTCGGCGTCGTCGGCGGCGCCTCCCGCAGCCTCCCACGAAGAGGCCGACACGGTGGCGCTGTCCCTCGAGTTCCATGCGAGCATAGTTCTCGAACGCGTCGATGTAGTCGTCCAGCTTGCCTCCCTGGGAAGGCGGCGCGTATGCCCCCGCAGTGTCGAGGTAGGCGGGGGGTCCGAAGTGATGGCGCAGGCGGTGAGTGAACTCGTCCCACTCGATCGGGGACTTCCTCTTGGACAGATCCATGAACCAGACTGCAGCAATACCAGTGAGATGGAAGGCGGCGTAACTCACGTAGTAGTCCGGGTCGATCTCCAAGTTAAGCTAGAAGAAGAGCTCCGGCTTGCGAATCCAGAGGTCGGGTCGTCGGTGCCGCTGTACTCCCGAACTTGTAGGCGTGTCACGTAGGGAGGGCGTGATGCCGCGGGTGGCACCACGGTCTGGGGTGCCGCGGGTGGCGCGTCTAGGGCGCGCCCGGTGGTGCCGGGGGCGGGGCGCCGCGGGTGACGCCGTCTCGCCGGAGAGTTCTCTTTCGATCGCAGGTGTCGGTGGAGAGGAGAGGGCAGCGGGTGCTGCGGTGTCGTCGAGGATGACGTCGATGACGGCCGGTGCGTCATCTGGAACGCCATCTTCCTCCCTAGCTAGAGGATGGCGAGGGTCGGAGCCGCCGACGGGGTCCGCGGGAGGGGGGCGGCGCCGGGCGGCGCGCTGGGGCCGCCCCTGTCCGGCGGCGGCGGCAGCCGCTGGCTGTCCTCCGGCTTGGTCGTCGTGCTCGGGGTAGTCCCGGAGGTGATGAAGACGTGCTCCATGCGACGCAGCGCGTGTCTCCATCTCGTCGAAGCGGCGGCCGATCTTGACGCAGATTGTTGTCGAGGAGCGCCTTCAGCGCTACGGTGAACTCCCTCATCTCGGAAGCCATGGGTGGTGGAATCGTCCTGGTCTCCGGATAGGGTGCCGAGATTCCGCCAGATTGGGCCGGAATTGACACGTGTTCGTCGACCGTTGGAGCTCCCGAGATGGCGTAGGGGCTGCGGCTTCGCCGGCGGGCGACGGCGGCCAGCACGCAGCGGCGGCGAGGGAGGGAGGGGCCACGACGAGGGAGGAGACGGCGGCCGACGGCGCGGCGGGCAGCGCGGGCGGGGCGGGCGCGGGTGCGAGGGCGGCGGTGGAGGCGGTGGAGCGGAAAGCGATAGATATATTTTTATTGCTTGCTTATCCTCTAGAGGTTACATGCCTCTTGCTTATATAGCCCGGCTAGTGGGACTTGTAATCTAAGCAATCTCTATAAGGTTTCCTTATACGATCGGAATACCTTTACAAGCAATATTTATTTATTTCCTAATAAGGGTCTTCCTTATAGATTGGAATATCCCTTTTACACACCAAAAATTCCTAAGATAATCCTAACTTGAAGACGAAGCAAACTCGGACTCAGATACGAGAGAGAGGCGGCGGCGGCAGGCAGGGGGCGCCGGCCCCGCCCGCGCTGGCGCGCCCGGCCCCTCGGCCGGCGGCCGTCGCGTCGGGCCCAATTAGCCCTCTCCGGGCTGGCCCAATTCTGGGTCATGACAGTAAAGATTAGATCTAAAACCTCTAGAGTAGCACAATTTATTAAAGGAGAACCAAAGAAAAATCTAAACACAGATAACTAAGCAATATCCTCTTTACATCATCGTTGTCAAGCTTACCACAAGTAATTGGTTTTCAGTGGCTGCTCCATCACCGGAGTATGCATGAACATCCAACTAACAAATCCAGTACCTTTTTTTTCCTTCAAAAAATGTAATTTATCTAGTTATTTTGATCTTATCTCTTCTTGTTGGCAGTCTTTTATTGCTTGTAGTCTTAATCATTGCGTATTTATTTGAATTATCACTAAGCTTTTACTTTATGTTATTTATGTTTAATTCCCGTTTTGTTTGAAACCTATTACCAAGGTCTGACAGTAATATTTTATTCAGTTACATCTGAAACTTCAGTTCTTACAGGCTTGCGGTATTTTGTGTTATTCGATTGCAGGCTTGATAGAGTTATATACTCCTACTGAGATGCTATTTCATTCTTGTAGTTCAAAAGTATTTAGATTAGCACGTTCCCATATATGTGCTACGAATACATCGTACATAAACAATACAGCGCCACTTCTCTTCTGTATCCCACAAAAGCTTGTGTACTTACATGAAAGTCGTAACAATAGACTACACAGCGGTATGCATACAAAGGAATTTGAATATCTAACCCACTTGGGGCCTGGGGGCCGGCATTGGATTTGTAAAGATGCCGTGACCAATCTGCACTTACATAAGAGGCCATCAACTACGCGTGCGATGGACCGGCGAGGCAAACTTGAACCATATGCACCAATCTGAATCTGCCCCGTTTCCCTCATTTGCACACTGAAATATGTAACAAACACGGCCCAGCACTAATGCGTTAACCGCCAAAACGCAATCATCACCACTACGGTGATGATCATACCAGCATACGCGATCCACTTGTCCACACGGTGCCGCCTCTCAATAAGCTTCAAAACAGAGTTTGATAGACCAACAGTGTTCAGGACATCCAAAGCTTTCCTTTGAGCACTCTGCAATGTAGTGTAGATGGATATTAGCAGGCACAAGTTATACAATTAAGAGGTGTTAGGATATATCATATTCAGTAATCTCCTGTCCACATTTCAAGTTCAAACTGATGCTTCATCATGAATGGACAATATGTGTTACCTTCAGTCGATCCCTCTGGTCAGCGTACTTGTGAAGGATAGCCACTCCTGTGTCAAAAGCTTCTTCAAGCATCCGTGAGGAGTTACGAGCTGATTGCTTTGCTTGGGCTTCGTCATCAAATATTCGGAGGACATGTGAAGATTCACCATTCTGAGTCAACAAATTTTCAGTTATTTAACTAAACATACAAATCATACAGGGGAAAGAAAAAGACCGTATTATTGCTCAAAGGAATTATTACAGCTCTCTCAAATAGCTCAGCCCTTTCTTTTGCTTCCAGAATTCGTTTTTTCTGACGCAAAGAATGCTTGTCAAGGGTTTCCTTCAATGAATCAACCTCTTCAGACAGCTGCTCCACTTTTCTGCAAAGACACAAAAATAATGTGTCAAAAACTTAACAGACACTACACCTACATATAGCTCCTATTCCTAGCCCGCACAAACTATGGACTTTCTATATTGAAGTGGAACTCATATACAAAAGCATTTCTCTGATATCCACCACATGAAATGTCTACCTCTAAAGAAAAGATCAAAAGATCACATGTCCACACAGCAAACAGCATGATGGGTGCCAGTAGCCACAGCCTGCTGGACGCTTGGGCTTTTTGGTTTTGAGGAAGTGGACAGGTTGTATTATAGAGTGCAGACATCATGTTCTCCCACAAGAATGTTAATGGGTTATGGAGAACTTTCATGACAATAACACTGTTTTAATGGGTTATGGAGAACTTTCATGACAATAACACTGTTTTTTACGAATTTCAGGGCCAACGTTATGAATTATTTGGACAATCCATGCAGCATTGCAAAGCATGAGTCTTACAGACCTCAGAATATCAGTTTCATATAAATCCTTGAAGTTACTAGTGCTATTGAAACCTCTCGAACTAAACAACAGAGGGCCAGAAACTGCTGTCTATATCGGATACAAGAAAAAACAGATTCCTGTGATTCAATGTGTACAGCCAAATCCATTTAAAATGCTCGTCCCTCCATTCCAAAATGTAAGACGTTTCAGTTTTTCTAGATACATATTTTTTTCCTGTGCATTTAGATATACACTATGTCTAGATACATAGTAAAAGCAATGTACCTAAAAAGCCAAAATGTCTTACATTTTAGAACAGTGGAAGTACAAGATATGGTAAAGGGACAATCACCCACATGCAATTCAAGGTCAATTGGTTCTATTTGCAATCAAGGGTCAAATGGTTAATTCAACATCTCCAGGTAATCAATGACATATTTGTGCATGGCTTACAGGCTTACAGCATTTGATTGCACCGAAAGATGAATAAGTGAATATACAAAGATAAGAACTGCTAATCAATTAGAAATAACTTGTAGGAAATGAAGATCCTAAGTGCATGTTTGCATAGTTGTTTGTTCCAATTCTTGTGAGAAGTGGTAACTTTACTAGTAAATAAAAGCACCTCAAAATATTTTCGCTACTGATTAGCCTGTGAAAGAATCAATGTAAGAACACATAATTTTCTAGATGGCCATGCAAACCTGTACTGCAGAGTGAAATTGCTAGTCCTAGACTCCTAGTTAATTCTAAGTGAAGCTTTAGTTTGCACTATTAGTACTAGCGTTAAGTGCACTGACTTTATACCCTTAATTTCACACATACCTAGTTCTCAGTATTTAGAGTGAGGCCCAATAAAAGTTCTGCACGGAAACAAATAACATGTTCTCAGAACGGGGCTCTCTCTTGCTCTGGCTCTGCGCTATAGTAACTGGAGGAGCCACAAAACCTGACCTTACCGGTTTCCTGTTCTTTTGAAAAGAGAGAAGAATAGCTTCATGAACAGTGCAGCTACAAGAGCGCATCAGCTAGAGCCGGAGCCATGAAGAGCTGTACCAAACAGGCCTAAATACTCACAAAGCAAGTCCACTTCAAACTATTTGGCTCATGAATAACGACGAATACGTGCTGGGAGGTTCAACGAGAGTACATGAATCTCATCAATACAGTTAGTTAATATTGTCCACTGCCCAGCCACTATTATTGAACACACGTGCGAAACCAAAATTGAGACTGATCAAAATGGCAAAATTAACTGGTTAATGGTCAGTCAAGGAAAGCAGTAGACTATACATGCTAAAAATGAATTCAACATTCGAGTTGTTCCATTGATGCTTAACCATGCATGCCAAAAACTTATAAGCTGCATGAAAGTCTAACAGCAGAAAGCCGAAAAAATACTCTAGCAGTCACAGACTCATAGAAGCAAATTCCCAATGCCATGGTAAATCAGATCGGTTACTCCTTGCTCCTTGACACAAAATTCATGTCATACCATCTGAACTGGCAAACGTCACGAGTTCACGAAAGTTTGCTGAGATAAAGTTATGGTCTGCTGCGCAAGCAGTGCGAGATCTCTGATCTCTCGTCTCATTATTACCAACTAAAGATTGGCATAAATAATTGTAACCGTCTAACCGATCAGCGAAAAGGAATCAGGGATCTAAGGAGGATCCTCACCTCTTCCAGAGGTCCCGCTGGCCCTTGGCGGGGATGGATCGCCAGAGCCGGTCCATCTGCGCGCACAGCCCCTGGATCTGGGCCACCTCTCGCCGCACCTCCTCGGCGACCGCGGGGTCCCCGAACCGCCGCCACCGACGAGCGGCGCCGAGGAGTAGGAGGACGAAGTGGGCGCCGAGGCGAGGCGCTCGACGCGGGCCACGCCGTCGCGCGCCGAGAGTAGCAGCCGCCGCGCGCTTCTGGTACATCTCCGACAGCGTCGCGCCGCCGCCTGAGTATTCCATCGCCGCGGCGCTCGTCGTCGTCGGGATCGAAGACGAAGGAAAGGGGGTTTTTCTCGTTCCCACCCGCTATTGTTTTGTTTTTCACAAAATGAATTTCAGTTTTGAAGGATGGGAAAGTAAAGTGGCGATCTTGAGGTGGGACCCCAGCGGAGCTGTGACGTGGACTGTAACATGTGGCAGGTTACGATTGGACATCCGCTGGGATGGTGATTTTGGCTACCTTCCTCTCGAAGGCATGGGCTAGGCTCGGTTGCCATTAGGCGCGGTTAAACAGGTGCTTCTTAAAAATTTTAAAATTAAATTAAAACTTAAATCATGTGTCTTCGTCGTGGAAACCATAAGCAACCACTACAAATCAAAGCTATAGTCATACTCCGTATGTCTTCCAGTCACTTTTCCTATTTCATTAGTTTGATCATTTCCTTTTAGAGGCAAGAAAAGTCTCTTGTAAACTTTCCTATGGTTTTTGACACCATCGGAAAGCCCACAAAGTGATGCCATCCTATCTAGGAGGCTTGACCTCTTAGAGTAACAAATGTTTCATAAGATTATTTACTAACCAAAAGTGTTCAAGATTTTGTTTTGCTCTCTTTTGACAAAAAATTACTCTCTTTTAACCTAACACTTGAGTATAGAGAAGAATCACACAATCTCATGTAGAGGTTGAGGAGAGTCCTCACCAAGATTAGGATGATTATTCTAAATGCGTCAGGAACCAACAACCTTCTCAATAGAGTCCAGGAGGTATAAATACAAATACCTAGTCGTTACACAGTGTTAGTAAACAAATGGGTTACTTGGTTTTACAAGCCAAGTCACTCTTCTCTGACCTACTAGCTCTCAGACAATTCTTAGGTCTTGGAATTTCTAAGCATCCCAAAAATTTTTGATACTAAATGATAAAAAAAAACCTCACTCAAAGAACATCTCAAATTATAGGAAAATAGGACCACTCGATTTTCGCAAACTTTGTCCACTAAGTTAAACACATGAGGTTAGGTGTCACTCAATCTCACTTAGGTATGCTCGAGCACTAATGCTTGCCAAATCCATACTGCTGGATCCATCTTGGTAGTGTGGCAATGTATACTACATGCACCACTTGTCCTTTATCTCCTCTTCCCAAAGGCCCAAACTTAGAATATTCCTTTGCCTCATTTTTCCCATACCGTGTGAACCTTAAGCTCTGTCCATGTTTGAAATCTATGCTGACAATCTTTCCTTCATAACCATGTTCAAATCATATCTCTAATACTATCCAACACTTGGTTTGACTTCACTTTGATTCATTGATACTCTAATATATAAATATTATAAAATCAATTAGAGCACAATTTTAAATAGACCGATGACAAAACTTACCCTAGGCTAGTGATGGAAAGGGATTTTTTTTTCATTTGGTTCTGAACAAATAGATATAATAATTATTAGTGACAAGTTATGATATTGAAAACGTTTGGAGCAAAAATATAAAAACAGAAAAAAGAAGAACCAACGTGCTGTTTGGTTTGTCAAATTGTAACGGCACCCGATTACTTCCGGGATAGAATAACGATACAGCTGTTTGGTTCGGCGTGGCCCAGTATGACAAACCGCGCAATGGAATAACGCTTCGTTCATCTGTGATACCGCCCAGCCCGGTCCTGTATCTAATTACGGAGCTGCCTCCGTCTCCACGTGTCTGGCGAAAGGGGAAGAAAAGGAAGACCGGAGAAAGACCTTCGTTTAATGGGCCCCTTCTCTAATGAAATCAGCCCAGTAGCGGGCGTAAACCGTCAAGAAGCCATAAAAATCCCGGAAGAACTGCTTGTCCTGCGTTCACACCCGAAATCTATATTTTAGCTGTTTCAAAAAAAAAGGCTGAAATTCTTCTCACTTGACCTCGCGTGCGCGACAACTAGGTCGAAAACCGCCGCCGCCCTACGGCCAGCTACCCATGGCTTCGTCGGGCGCTTTGCCGGCGACGGGAACCCACCACACCGGGTACGCCTGCCCCATCTCTTCCCTTCCTGCTGTGCAAAATTGAGTGCCCGAAACCTAACTTGAGCCATTTGTATTCGTATACATTCTAATCAAAGTGTAATACAATACATTTAGAGATTGTGACTACGCCATTTCTTTGGAATGCAGCCGCCAACCGGAGGTTTTGTGGGCTCAGCGCTTCGAGAAGATTTACTTGACTATCTCATTGCCAGATGCGAAAGATGTTGTGTTAAAGACTGATGCTAAGGGCCTCTTTACCTTCTCAGCTGTCGCCCATGGGGAACCTTTTAGCTTCACTTTGGAGCTTTTTGATTCAGTGCTGCCAGAGGTAAGTAATTGTTGGTTGCTGTCCTGATTTCTATATGGGCTCAGTTTCAACAAATGAGTAATGAAATTAGATGCTTATCCGTAGTGCTTCTTGATGCTTCATAATTCCCCATCCAGTATTGGTCAAAGATAGCACCAATTTCTTATTTGAATGGTTAATAGTAGGCTCACCTTATTTTTTCTTGATCTATAGGGAAGTAAAACGAAGACAAAGATGGGCCTGCGAAACATAATCTGTTCAATCCAGAAAGAAAAGAAAGGTTGGTGGAAGCGCTTGCTGAAGTCAGAGGAAAAGCATCCATACATCAAAGTTGACTGGAACAAATGGTGTGATGAGGATGAAGAGTCTGGTATGTGCTAATGATATACACCCCCAGATATATGCAATTGTTTTTGGTCTACAGGCATTCTGAATTCAGTATGAATAAAGGCTCGTAAAAACAAGGGTGACCATGAAATGTGTATTCTTTGGATGGAATAAAGCTAGGCTAGAATTCAGTAGTTTAAATTGATGAAATGTGTATTCTTTTGATGGAACTTGGATTTATTGTGGGGGTGGCCATGAAGTCCTCCATTTTAAACTAGTTTAATTTTGTTAACAAGCTACTACTTTACATTGGATTACAAATTCAAATAATTTTTTAAGTTTTTTTTTTCCTACTAGTATCCAGTTCTGACATATCCTGATTTTATCACATAAATGCTATGGGTACTGTAGATAGATAATTCATTGTGTCTGAGGGTCTAGTCCATAGTACATACATAATCTCAGTTTTTGTAGGCAATAGGCACTGATGTATTACATAACAATAGATGAGCATTTTGGACACAAACTAATTCAGTTTTAAATGTTCCATTCTTGAGCAGTAGTAGATAATGCTAAATATATGTCTACATAACCACTGTATTACTGATATTATGCCTTTATTTCAGTGGCTAGAGCACAGCCTTGTATGTTGCAGCTTCTAGTTTTTTGTTCCACACTTTTATCTGTACATTAGTTACAAATGTTGCATTCTTTGTCGATCCATTTGTACCTAACAAGCAATTTCTTGCAGATGTCTCTGGGGATTCAGATGATGGCTTTGATGAGGTATATGAAATAGTCAATTTTTTTGTTGGTTTGAATGTAGCACTTGTATGGCTGCCTCGAGATGCTCATTGCTATCTTCACATTGTTGCAGGCAAACGAAGGCGATGAAAGTGATGAGGACGACGGGATGCTTTGTGAGTGCCCATCTTGTACTTTCCTCCTCTTACTATCTCTTGCTACCTTTTGATATCAATTTTAAGCCAGATTGTTAGTGACCCAAGATTATCTACTCATTACTACCTTTTGATATCAATTTCTCATTACTACCTTTTGATATCAATTTTAAGCCAGATTGTTAGTGACCCAAGATTATCTACTCATAAAGTCTACTGACTAGGCCCTAGGCTTAAAATGTATGCCTTGCTCATCTGAATAAGAAGATAATTCAAGGCTTCCATTTCAATTTGACATTTGTATCCTTTTCACACTCTACTGGTTTTCTTATCCATACCACTGTTCTTTTGATATTCTGCTGTTCTGCATGGTTGCAATAGCAGCCTTCTCTGTTTAATAGGTTAATGAATTTTTGAAGTTCTCTTTCAGTGCCTATGGGCACCTTCAGAGTTAATTAAAGAATAAAGCTACTCAAACTTTACTGACTTACACCATGACTCCAAACATTCTGACATGTGCCTAGTAAACAAACTGGCAACCACCTATGCTTCATGTTCTAACAGCTTTGTTTGTTTGCAGATCTCCCTGACCTTGAAAAGCTAAGGGGCAAGTGATGTGGCTGCTTCGGTGTAGGGAGTAGGTTTGCTGTAACAAGTTACCGTTGACATGACAGAGTAGGCTCTTCATTGAAGTAGTTTGCTGTTACTTTCTAAGCATCTGCGATGGCGCAAGACTTTTGGCATGATCATTGCGTGTCTTTTACCACCGGCGTACTCTTTGGGTCTTTTCCTGATCAGTGAGCTAGCCCTCTGGATGTAGCTATGAGCTGTCCCATTTTCAACTGACTCTTTAACGCCAGTGAATGACCTAATTCTACTATCACAACGGATTTGTCTTTGAGGTTAAATGGATCTGGTGTGGATTTCCGTTGGTCAGGCACCAGGGCTGGTGTGATATACAGGTCACTTTGTTTATGCTATTGAATTGCACTAAGCATGAGCCTGTTTGCTTTCAACCGTGGGTTAGTCATTTAGAGCACTATGAAATGGTCCATATGAAATGCGCTGTCTTTTGAAAGCATTCACATTTTCAGGTCCATGATGGGGAGTGCTTAAGCGATTTTATAAGAATTTTTTCCATGCAACATCAGACTTAGGATTGCACGTTGTTCTATACTTGTCTGTTGCTGCTGGCATAGTGGCATGCCATCCACATTGAAATACGGATGCAACTGCATCGTTGTTGTGTAGGCAGACTTAAGAACAGTCATTGCCACTGGCGCACTGCATACCGCTAAGTGCGACCATAGTAGCACAGCACAAACAAGTTCCACATCCGCATCTGCGAGCAATTTTCCAAAAGGGTGGCAGGGGCTCGAAGCAGAAAGAGTTTTTCTTATCCATTTTGTATATACAACTGACCTTATTGAATTTGGATTGCTGTCCTATTTATTCCAACACCAGCAACCTTGACCACGCAGAATAAGGATGAACTTTACCAAATCTGCGGTTTAATGAGCTTTTGCTGAAAGCAGCAGCAGGACTTGTTTAACACTGAAATTGTTTCATTTTGGCTATGTTTAGCTTTGCGATTCCCCGTCATATTAAATCTTTTGTCTCATACACGAAGATCAAATATAGATAAATAGAATAACTAATAATTACATAGTTTGGATGTCTTTTTACGACTGAATTTTTAACCTAGTTACTTCATGGTAGAACAACAATTACCATAAATAAACAAAAAAGTGATAAAGTGCCAAATTTCAGGTGAACTAAACACCACCTTTGTTCTTTTTTTCTATATATAAATCATTCATGTCGACATGGCATCTGATTCTATACCCCCAATCAGTAAAAGGTGTGGTTGTGTGGATGTATGGAGATCGTCCTCTTTTTTGGTGGGAACCACGTTCCAGATGCAATGCCAGAACTTCCGCGGTCCATGTGCCTCCACGGCTCCACGGCTGCTCCTGGATGGCGTTTCCCGTCACCGCCCAAATTTTTTGGGAGAAAAAGGGTCGGTTCGGTGTACTGTCCTGTGCGGCACCGCCCAAGCCCAGTGCCCCAGTATAGACACCTACGTGGCCGATGCCTACTGGCCCGCACGCCTCGGCCCAGGCGCAGCTGCACGATCGGTCGACCGCCCAGCGCAGGACCTGGCCGCCAGGACGGCTGCCGACAGTGCCGTCGGATTCCACGCGGCGCACCGCGCACGTCGCCAGATCACTAGCACGGTGGATTGGATGGATGCCCACTTGTCGGCGCCCAACCTCACCTCACACTATCTCACTCAAGTCACTCTCCATCGTATGCACACCAGCGCTTGCTCTTGTTGTCTTTGCCCAAACTTATAATAGCTAGGGCCTGTTTAGTTCCCCATGAAATCTAAAATGCAAAATTCATTTTAGGAGTAGAATTTTTAGAATGCCAACCATTTTAAAAGAAGCAAAATACCAAATTTAGCACCCTGCGCGCGTTGCATATGTTGGCTTGCTCGCTGCGCTGGCCTGCTTGCTCGCTTGATGCTAGCTTGGGCCTACCGGATGGGAGGACGGGAGAGCTGGCTGCAGGTTTTATTTTGTCTCTTTTTGGTCTCTAGGGTCCTAAATCTAAAATGCTAAAAGTTGAATTATTTGGTACAATTTCACTATGGTGTTTAATTCCATTTTGCAAAATGATGGCACAGAACACCAAATTGTTTTGGGGAAAATTGGGAACTAAACAAGCTCTTAGTTAGCTAATTACTCATAACTAATATTAACCTCTATTAGTTAGTTTTTGGTTTAACTAATAGTGTAATACTCGTTAGTTAGATATCCAATTCAATGCTAATGTATAAAAAAAAGTGAAAATGTCTTATGACTTGGAATGAAGGGAGTAGCAGCTAACTATTAGCATTACAAATCTAACCAGAATAATCTTAATCTTGTAAAGAGGCCCACCTACCTAATGAAAATATTTGAAGAAAAAAAATCAAAGTGGCACCGAGGGATGAAACTTGAAAGAGAAGTTGATTGGAAATCAGTAGCACTAACCCAGTAAGGTTGGACAAGTAATGTAGGGACTCTACCAAAACCAAAGAGAAGATCAATATCAGTACGATTTTATTATGCTTTACTGGCCATAAAAAGGCTTCAGCTCTAAGGGCACTCACAATGCTAGAAACTATCATGGTTTCTATAGTCTTGGACATTGTGTCAAGAAACTATCTCCCACAATGTAATTTTCTATCATGATGTCACATGACCCACTTGTCACTCTCACAAATTGTCTTGGTTTACGTGAAGACCTGGTTTCTTAGAGCAGGTTTAATAGTTTAAGAGGCTACTCGCCGACCGCCGGCGACAACGCAAAAGCCGATGGTGGTGGAGCCCGCTACTATTTAAGGCATAGCTGCATGCGTAGCCAATTGCAGCAAGTGCATGGCGTAGTCGCCCGGCCTAGCGGGCGTGTCGTGAGACGCCTATTTTCTTCTCTCTCTTCACTTCTCTCTCCTCCACGTAGATATGAGCCGGCTAGTCGCTCATTATAGTACTTGCTCTTAGTTAGACTTGGTTTCTTGTGTTTTTCCTCCCTCTCTTCAATAAATATAGCGCACATCATCAAGAAAAATAAATGAGGATAGAAACTATGGTAGAGTCTGCATTGTAAGTGCCCTAATATTCCTTTATGCTTGAACTTATCAGCTCGACTCACGAGCTATGGTATAATATTTTTTTTTATCTTCTAACAAATCAGTATCGGTCGATTTATTAGCCGCAAAAAACCGTCGAAATCATGGCGAGAGCCATACTAGAAGCGTCTTGAATATATGTGGGAAAAAAAATGAACGGAGCATTTATATGGAGCAAAATGGCTGGTACCAGCAGATGGTACACAAAGCAATTGGTATCTTTAGTTTTTATATTTTCTCCTTTATTTAGTGCCATCACGTCCTTCTTATCCGATTGGCCTTCCATTTCTTCACACACCCCACCGCAAGCCTCGCCGAACACCTAGCTAGCCCCCTCCCTCTATAAATACCGGCGCCGAAGAGCCAACCAAGATCACCGACGACGCATAGCATTCCAATTTGTTGAGCAAAGACAGGGACAAGTTGTCACCAGCAACCATGTCTGGAATCATCCACAAGATCGAGGAGACGCTCCACATGGGGGGCGACCACAAGAAGGAGGACGAGCACAAGAAGGAGGAGCACAAGAAGGCCGAGGAGCACCACAAGAAGGACGGGGAGCACAAGGAGGGCATCGTCGAGAAGATCAAGGACAAGATCACCGGCGAGCACGGCGACAAGTCTGACTCCGGCGAGCACAAGGACAAGGACCACAAGGAGAAGAAGGACAAGAAGAAGAAGAAGGAGAAGAAACACGGCGAGGGCCACGACCATGACGGCCACAGCAGCAGCAGCAGCGACAGCGACTGATCTCGCCTCGCCGTGCGCCGTGCACCCATACGCAGATACGCACACGCAGGTGAGATTTATAATCGATCTTCTGAATAAAGCTAGGTTCCTTTTGTTTTGTTTCGTTTATTGGTGGTTTTGATCGATCTTTGCTGGATCTATCTGAAGATGCTGATGTTGGATTGAACATAATACAGGGTGGAACTGGAACATATATATGTTTGGAGGATGCACACCGGATGCTGATGTAAGAGATAACATGTATGGTATGTTTGCCATGTGATGTATACCCTAAAACTATACAGTATGGTTGCATGGTGCTAGCTTGTAATAAAATGTCAATGCAGAAATTGATCTGCTGGCTTGTATCTTTGCCACGCATTCATCAAATCAAGGCGTGTCTTTTCTATGTAATTGTTTACGCGTCTCGCTGGGGAAGCTGGATCTTGATTGAGGAGACCCACATCTTTATTTAAGTTGTGCCATGTGACACCACTTTCTAGATAGATCTAGCTGCTGCACGTTGGATGTCCCTGTTGGGGAGAAAATTTGGGCTATCCAAGAACGGCAAAGTCAACAAGAACACGGACCACAACTCATGTCCCTGTTTATCTTTTTTTCTCGTGACCCCCTGTTTGTCTCTTTGCCATATATACATACCAAATTTTAGATTAACATCCGCCAAAATGAACATCCTTTTAATGAAATACAAACCTTTTTGGAGCAATGAAATACACGAAAAAAAAATCAGTACCTTTTCAGATCTTAAATTTAAATGCAAACCCAACAGTAATCAAATTTGGTAGAAGTTGTGAAACTTGATAAGCCAAACTTCTTTGCTCTCACTAGAAGTTGCGAAAGTTCTGAGAAATAATAATAATAAAAATGCTCCTACACAGCTCATGAGTACGTAGCCAAAGCTGCCTCGCTTGGGCCTCTGATTGACTCAGATTCCGGGAACCTTTTTAGGCACAAAGAAAATACTTGACCTCTGATTGTTTTATGTTAAGATGAATTTGTTAAAGAAGTACCATCTTGGGCCTTTTATGTTTCACCCATGAATTTGTTAAAGAAGAAGTACCATCTTGGGCCCATCATCCCTTAAGAAAACAATCGGCCCATCACGATTTGTCATCATATCATAATTTTGAAGATTGGATACACGTTTGCAGCTTAAATCATTATTATATATTATTTGTTGAGAAAAAGAAATACTTATTGAGTTATACTGTATATGCCAAGGATGGTAAAAATAGCACCAGTTTCGTCTTAATGAAACACGGGTCCTAAAACCGTTTCGTGAACCAAATTTTAGGTAAAAATAAAACAAAGGAGATGTTAATTTACATGAAGATTTATTGGTGATTTTTTGTTTTTTTGCTGAAGAATTAACCTTGATTACCAGATTGGGGGGGCTTAAGCCCCCGCTGGCCCCACTGCTGGCTCCGTCCATGCTCGATCCATACTTATTGTGATAGATACTTGAATTCAATTGTGAAAGAATTTCAGTTGCTTAGGCACGTCCATGGAAAGAAGATTTTTTTTTTTTCAGAAGGCAAATCTAGCAATATATGATTTTCGTATGATGAATCTTGGGAGAGGGAGACTAAAGATACGTATGGACAAACTTTCAAAGTTCGAGAGCATGCTGAACTGTAGGATGAACAGAAAACGAAACAGAGGCATATATATGCCTCTTGCCATGGGTATCATTTCCCCTGAACAATTGAGTGCTCTCAAATGCTGTGGCACCTCATTTGTTTAATTCTCCTGTTGAATCGAGCGTGACATTTGGACTTTGGAGCGTGTGTGCATTCCATGACTCCAAAATCTGCGGAACAGCTATAGCTAGTTGAAAGCCTGAAGGTAGCAGGATCAGAACCCGGTCAGCACAAGCACGCTCTCGCCCAGTTTCTTTCTAGGAGTACCTCCATATGTAAGGCAGCCAGCCATTCGTTGGCACCAGCATCCTTGAAACTTGAGCGTCTGAACGAACTGAACTGAGATCCTCGCCTATGATTGATGCATCTGCGATTCTGCGCTACAGCTACCGGCAAGGAACAATTTGTGCTTGGGCGTGGCGTAACGGTCTCGCGTCTGAATGATTTGCTCGGACATGACATGACTGTCTCGACGCTTCTGGACAGGTAGACTATCATTTTCAGAAAAGAACACAGGAGCTCGCGTTCAGTAGTGTACGGAAGCTTCAGCACTCCAGGCCCTGAATGCAGTCGCTCCATTTGTCAGATTTTGTTAGTCCTCGTCTCCTCGATCTAGTGATGATGAATACAGCTCTCAAGATGACCTTATATATAAACAATGATTAGGAGCCATAGAACAACAACGACGCAGATGAAAAAGAAGTATTTGAAGTACTACAATTCTCTTCGGCCTTAGCTGTAGCCCTGCAGAGCTCAGGCAAGTACTCCTTCCTGTACGGCAGTGCCAAGCTGCATTGCAACTGAACTGATCAGGAGCAAGATGTAGAACCCATGGCTAACAGGTACAGCTGAGCTGCTGAAAGCCATAGCAATGTCAGCAGTCATCAAGTAACAAAATATACTGAATTCCCTTCCAGTTCAGGATGCTCCTACTCTGAAAATGGGAAGCCAGCGATTGTGAAAGATACATGGAAAAGGAACGGTACCACTCAACCACTGACCGACTCCTTTAAGTCAATATGTATGAACGTCAGGCAGCTTGATTATCTCAGTTTGCAGCTTGAATATTCAACTGCAACTTAACTGTTGAGGTCACATTGGGGCCATTAGTAGCAATACTGCAATACCTTTAGTGGTGTTTGTTGAGGCATTCAGATGACATCCTAATTCTCATAGACCTATGCGTCTCAGTCATTCAGGATTAGTATATTATATATTATATTAAGATTAGGTATTTGTCACTTTTCATTCTTTAGATCAAGTAGTTGTTTCTTGATAGGGTTATTAACTTGCATGTTGAGATGTCTTTGTAAATAATTAGTCAGGCAAGTTGCTGCTCTATGAATTTTTACCCCATTCAGAGCGAAAAACAATGACGGGGTAAATAGGTAAATATATAATTTTATTTAAGAATATTTGCAGAAAATTTCTAGCACCATTTTGTTTTCTGATTGAAGTACTACATGTCGAAAGACTGAATACTCAATGAATTGTAGCTTCTCCAGTTGCATGCATGTGGACCAATCCAACATTGTTGCAGGTCTGTTAAACATGATATAACCAGTTCCCAGAAGATAGTGGAATAAGCAAATGGTTTAAAACCAAACTGTTTAAAGAAATGTAACGTAATCAGTCCAACTTTTTTTTTTTTTGGAACAATGTAATCAGTCCAACTAATAGCACATCAAATACCTTGTTCGGTTACTCTCAGAAAGAGATCATTTCTTCACTAAGAGAATGCCAAAACACTCCAAGCATTACAGCTAGCAGTGACAAGAAAAGGTTGCATGTACATGGCAACCAAGGTTAAGATCAGATGGACAAATTATAACTTTGAAGTGAAAGATGATCCAATAACTTTGCCTTGTAAATGCACCAATGAGAGATGATTTGAAATATATTATTCACCAGTCCAAATCTTCACCGTCGCGCTGAATATCAAACTTTGGTGACACTAGCAATGGCTTAGCTCTTTCAACATATTCTAAACAATTACATGTAGGCAAAAAACAAAACAGCCAAGCACACCCACTGTTGACCTGTCCATATATTGGTTGTTAAATAATATGACAAAAGGCCGTGTTGTCATATGCGGAAAGTTTCATAGGGACAAAAGGACATCTTTTGAAATTTTCTTGGCACCTGCCGAGCAAATTAAAAGCCAAGACCCATTTGTCCAGCAAATCCCTTCCACAATCCTGCAGCTGCCGTCGTTAGAAAATAGATAACGGATTACTGGAAAACAAATCACGATGCAAAACGAACATTATAAGTCACAAAACGAACATCAGAGTCATGTTTTTCTTTTCTGAATCCAAGTTCTGGGTGATAAAAAGGGTAAAGTATACTTTCCAACCTTTCAATTTGTATAGTAGTCTGATTTCAACTTTGAATCTGCGGATAAATTTCCTCTTATGAACACGGGTGAATGGCATGATCACAAAAAAAAAAGGATAAAGTATATTTTTCAACCTATCTATCTACTACTCCTATAAAGATAAACCCCACTAAGTATTTATCTCAACATGCAAGACATCCACATCAACATCCACTAGAAGTTGCAATTATATCCAACTAGTATATGTAATTATGATAGTTTCTCTTCATCCACTAACATGCATTTAGTTGTTCACAAAAATAATATAAGATAGTTTTATTCATATAACTATAGAAAAAAATAGTCTAATTTCTTTTTAAATTATTTGTAAACCCCGCAGCAATGTGCGGAGCATTCATCTAGTTTTCTTAAAAGAAGCCCCCTGAACCACAAGTGTCTCTCTTGCACCGTGATGCACATTAGTCTGTTGCCTCCCGCACCCACCCCCTCGCTAGGAAGACCACGGTGTTTTGACGACCAGTGGAGGAGGACGACAACGACCAGAGAGTACCACATCTACCAATATGCCAGTTAATTAAGTCCAACTAAGTGTTAAAGAGTAGGTGTTTATGTGTTAGGATAATCACAATCCTAAACAAATACTAAGTTTAACATTTGGCACCAGAGCTAGCTAGCTAGCCTAATCCATGTACCCTAATTGTTAATCATTTGTTTTCAATTAAGCCATAATTCACTCAATAAACCATAATTGCCCTTTATTAGTGCTAATCTATCTGGATTAATGGTATAATTATCCCTTTTAGTCAAAATCAGCACAATTTTATGTTAGTTGTTGTCACAATTAGCGGGCTAGCTAGCAAGCTAGGGTTTCAGTGAAGAAGCAGAATTAAGTCAAAAAATGCACACCTGAGTCAAAATTCCCCAAACCAGAAACCTTAGGAAGGAACCCCAAGATTCATCAAGCCTAGAATCCTAACTAAGAGAAAGAGAGGAATGACGAGTATTAGCCTAACTGCCTAAGGGTTTTGGCTATCGCTGTACAAAGACAATCGAACATAGATTGAAATATAGTCTAGGTACACCACTTAGCTGGACAATGTACTGATGTAGCTTAACCTTGGCATATGCAATGATTATGGATGACAGATCATGTATTTGTATTACCCAACAACAACGTGAATAATAACGACGTAGTACAAAACTTTTCCCATCACTTCTTCTAGCTAGCTGTAGTGTGATCAGCCCTCCTGTTCTCCTGCACGGCTAGTGATAAGACGCGCGATTGACCAAATCATCAATAAATAAGAAAGATGTAGCCGGGTGGTTTAACAGCTGAACAAAACATGTCAGTACTCAGCAAGTAACATATATCATATGTGAGGAATGCTAGCTCGCCGCCTAGTGCAGTTCATGATCCTTTTTTTTTTCCCAGTTGCATTGCCAAGATCGTGTTAGCAAGAGATGAGCAGAAATTAGTTGGCTCTTCATGTGTTTGAATTCACGCAGCTTCGATCTCAACGTCAGTGGCACGACGTACGTGCAGCTTCACAATGCAAATCAATCATAATTTAGTCTGCAGTGCGCTAAGGATTTTTCTCATGGTTGATGTCACACTGAGGTGACATTGATATATTGGAATGCACGCAACTAAAGTTTAGCTAGCTAAAACTTCAAAGTAAAACTTTAGCTAGCTAAAACTTTTCCAGCTAAGCTTTGGCTAGGGTGTTTGGATGCTCAAACTAACAGACTCAACTAAATTTTAGCTGGCTTTAGCTAGGTTGAAACAGTTAAACCCAGCTAAACTTTAGCTGAGTTGTTTGAATGCCTAGCAGCTAAATTTATCGGCATCTAGCTAATTAAAGTTTAGTTGGTGCATCCTAACAGGCGAGAGAAGATAGACATAAAAATGTTTAATGCCTACAACTAAAAAATACTTATCTTTTGCTCTCTCTTTGTTTATTTTCTAACATAATATTTTTTTCAAGATTATTTCCTAACATAATATGGATATAGATGCTTTGTAATCACCATCCGGCTGTGGCAGATTTATCAATTACTCTATTTGTTTTTTCATTCATATCAGTAGTTTAATCTTGACCTGCATGACGCCTCCATGTGTCTTCACTCTTCAATATGAAAGTATTTGAAATCTTAACTTAAACTATTGTGGCTCTTATGTAGCACATAGCTCATGTCATCATGAATCTAGATTTTGACTTAAAATTTTAATCTTATTAGTTGGTACAACCTTTTTATTGTTAAGTTGAAACTCTTGTGCATATTATACATTTTGTTAAAAACTCTCCTACTAAAAATAAGGATATTAGGTCATGAGTTGCTTAACTACTGTAATGGCACATCGGTCGTTTAAACATGCACCACGCGGCTCAAGATTGTTGTTATATCTTGAAGTGATATTTATGATGGGCTAAACGGTGTTCAATCCATAAGAGGAATTTTAATACTTTGTTAGTTCCATTGGTATGCAAATCGTTAAGGGAACATTCTTCACGATTCCTAATACTACTTGATTTCCATGACGGCAAATCATGTATATTTACTTTAAGTTAATTTTTTATACAGTAGAAGTAATTTAAGTGGATTCCCAAAAAAAATTAAGTGGTAAAATTTAAAACAATATTTAGGAATAAGCTATCTTCATTTCACATGTTGGTTTACTATTTTAGATATAAAATTAAAGAGATATTTAATTTTTTTTTTTGAATAGGCAGAATTGGTAAATTAGATATAAATTTAAGGGTTATCATATTGATATGTCGGGGAGTTTAGATATAATAAGTTTAGGGATTAGTTTATATCTTGTTATACTATATGGCATATGTGGGGTTACCTTATATTGTTTGTTATTTTTCTAATGATAGCTATTTATCATTTATGTATATTCTTTTAACAAAATAGAATGCATTAGTGGCTATTATTATCACTAATAATAAGAGTCTACCAAATTGACGAACTATTTTTCTATTTTTTAATGAAAATTTTAATAGTCTATTTTTCCCCTAGTGGATGTCATAAGAAACAACATACATGCGCATGTGAAAGCTTGGTCAGTCGTACACGGTTTATGGAGGAAGCCAAATGGGAAAGCTAAACCCATATTATTACCAGGTCATTGGAAAATGGTTAAAAACATGGATATGGGTGACCAGTTCATCAAGACCTTTGCCTCCTACTCTATACTACTCTGATAGTGAAAGAACCATTTCTTTACCGATGAATCATGAGTAACTTTCATGAGAGTATGTTGCCATCGGAGACTGGCCGGGTAATGCATTTTATATAGTGAATTAGTGACCAGAGAACACTACACTTAACTGGCAATGAAGGTTAGAGAGACCAGCGAATGGATAAGCATGAAGTGGCATAAATCCAATAGCTTTACAGTACCTTGCAAATGTAGCTGTAAATGCTGCTTGTCACCACCTGAACATCAAAGCTGATGACGCTAGAAATGGCTGTGTGAACTCAACAAATACTCAAGAATCCCATTTAATTTGTGCCTAAAACAAATGAAAGCGATCATATTCATGTGTTTGTATTGACAGAGAGCGGTAAATATGACAAATGCAATGTTCTGACCAAGAAACACTACTCTGGCGTCCTATACGGAAGGTTTCAGGGAAGGCAAGAACATTTTGTCGATTTTGATGTCATTTTCTGTAAAGAAAACAAGATCCAGCCAGTCCAGCGGACGCGTCAGAGGCAGTGGGTACGGGCAACCCAAGTATCTCCAAGAAAACGTGCTTAGAAGTCTAGAACTAAATCGGCTTCTTTCATCGTCGCATACGTTAATCTAAGGCGCTCAGGAACTCCGAATGTTAGTTTTGTCGGTTCGTAACCAGCAAAATCGAAACCTCAGTATTGTTGCAGATGGCATATACAATGTTGTTCTTCAGGCATTATTAGGCCTGAGAAAGAGAGGGTGAATAGAATGAGGTCATCATGTTTGTCCTACATGAACTCAAGAAGTAATCTGCTTATCAAAGCTGAACATTGCATCGAGGTAATCATGTTTGTCTTACATGAACTCAAGAAGTAATCTGCTTATCAAAAGCTGAACATTGCATTGCAGAATGGCTCTGTCATACTGTAAATCTGAATTTGGTTATGCTACCTTCCTCGAGCATATTATCATCGTGACAAAAACACATAGTACTTTGCAGCAAAACTAATACAGTACCATATAGAAAAACAAAGGAATATCGGAATATGCATGAATAGGTCCTTGTGAAACATTCAAACTGAGAAACTGAGTGGCAGCTGTTTGTAAAGTCTACTCAAGCATGGTTGTACCCGATCAAAAAAAGTCTACTGAAGCATGCTGTAGAATAGCTGACTGCCAGAAGCAAGCCGAACATTCTGAAAAAGAGAACGAAATATACTATCTCTGAATCAGCAACTGCCAGAGAACCGAAAATGTTCCTACTGCAACAAGTAGTGACTGTACCTCAAACGATCGAAAGCGAGAACACGATCGTCCATCCAATCACCTCTGCTTCGTTCGTATCGTTGATTCATTTGTTTATCGCCTACAATGACGAGCGACGGCGACAGGCAATGCCGCCGGGAAGTTGCCGCCGCGGTCGGTCTCGGTTGCCCTCCGGAATAAACCCCGCCATCAGACGCCAAATCACCCGCCATTAAAATACGCCCGGAGCTGCCACCACATAGAACAAGTCGTCCTTGTTCTTTACACCCAGTGCTCACCATGTGGCACGCCTCCACGCCGCGCCGGCCAAGCCGTACGCGCCGCGGATACATAAGACCCCGTCTCTCCCCCCACTCCTCTTGATGGCTGCTTCTTCCACCTCTGGATCTACCAAGAACTCCAACTCATAGGAGTGCAGTGATAAGTGTGTTCTTGTTAGGACGGCAAGCTTTGGCGAGAGAAGAGAAGAGAAGAAGACGACGAAAGGTTCAGGACGCCATGGATCGGCTGGTGATACCTGAGCCGTCCAACGAGGTGATGGTCCGGGTGGAGCCCGGGAGGCAGGCGAGAGGGGAGCTCACGCTGAGGAACGCCATGCACACCATGCCGGTGGCGTTCAGGCTGCAGCCGGCGGTGCGTGGGCGCTTCGCGGTTCGCCCGCACACGGGCATCCTGGCGCCGCTCGCCGCGGTCACCGTCGAGGTGCTGTACCTGGCCTCCTCGGCGCCGGAGGGGCCCAGCGGCTCAGGAGGAGGAGGGAGCCGTGGCGGCGAGGACGCGTTCCTGCTGCACAGCGTGGTCGCGCCGGGCGCCGCGGTGAAGGAGCCCGTCACGGCGCTGGACTCGGTCAACCCGGAGTGGTTCTCGGCGAGGAGGAAGCAGGTGTTCGTGGACAGCGGCATCAGGGCCAGCTTCGTGGGCGCGACCGTGGCCGCGCGGTTTGTCGAGGCCGGCGCGGTCGAGGCGCTCAGGGAGGTGCTCGACCGCAGCGAGCCCGAGTGGCGTGCCGCGGATGCCACTGACGAGTCCGGCCGCACGCTGCTCGACCTCGCCGTCAGCCTGGGCCGCGCCGACATCGTCCAGGTGCTGCTCGAGTACGGCGCAGACGCGGACAAGCCGAGCCGCGGCCGGACGCCCCTCGAGACAGCCGCCGCCTCTGGCGAGTGCCTCATCGCCGAGCTCCTCATCGCCAACGCGGCGCGACGCCCGCCGGCTCCGACGCCATCCACGTCGCCGCCGCCGCCGGCCACAACGACGTCCTGAAGCTGCTTCTTGGCAAGCCCGCATCTGCCTCGCCGGCCTCGTCGTCGTCCGCGTCGTTTTCGTCTTCTTTTACATCGATCGACGCGGCGGGGAGGGACGGCAAGACTCCTCTACGTTTGGCGGCGGAGGCGGGGCGGCGAGACGCCGTGAAGGCGCTTCTCGCGGCTGGCGCGAGGGCCGACGCGAGGTGCGGCACGGACGGTGCCACCGCGCTCCACGCCGCGGCGAGGCGCGGCGACGAGGCGGTCGCGCGCCTCATCCTGTCGCACGGCGTGGCCGGCACGGCCACGGTGCGCGACGTGGCCGGGAAGACCGCATTCGAGATCGCCGCCGAGGAGGGCCACGGCGGCCGGATCCTGACTTCTTGGGCCTCGGCGAGGCGATCCCGCCGCCGCGCGCAAGGGCGAGGTGCGTTCGGTCAGGCGCGCGGCCGACGGCGGCGCGTCCGTCGAGGGGCGGGACGCGCATGGGTGGACGCCGCTCATGCGCGCCGCCTTCAAAGGGCGGGCCGACACGGTGCGCGACCTCATCGACCGCGGCGCGGACATCGACGCGGCCGACGCCGAGGGTTACACGGCGCTGCACTGCGCGGCCGAGGCGGGGCCGCGCCGACGTGGTCGACCTCCTCTTGAAGAACGGCGCCAACGCCAAGGCCACGACCGTGAAGGGAAGAACCGCCGCCGATGCCGCAGCCGCCGCGGGAAGTCCAAGGTGGTTCGGCTTCTTGACAAGGCCAGCGTCATGAGCAGCAGGAAGCAGGATGTCAGCGAGAAGGTGTCGCCGGCGGTGGCGAAGGGCGGCAGCATGGACAGGAAACGGAGAGCGCGGAAGGGGAGCAGTGGCGCCATACGGTTTGGTGGTGGGAAGGAGGGGTTCGAAGCCGCCACGGTTACCGTTGGGTGGTCACACTAGCCACTGCCAAGAAGCAGCTAGCCAGCCATCAACAAGGATTTGTTCCAAATTGTGATTAGTTTTTGATGATGAGGCGATAATCAAATTTGTTTTTGAAGGAACAGGCAAGTAATATATGTGTTATACTTGTAAAAAGAGATTCCTCAAGAGTAGTAGGTGTATAATTTTTTCCTCCCTTTTTTTTCACTTTTGTTGTGTCACACTATATATACAGTGGTGGCATATGTTGTAGTTGATGACTTGAGGATAATAGGCATGTCTTGCTGTAAAATGTACAATGATGATTTGATTCTAATAAATGAGTTTGCTAGCCAGTAAGATCATACGTGCAAGGGATGTACCAATTAATTGAGAGGATAATAGAAAGTTACACTGCATAACTCTCTTCTTTTTTTCTCGAATGTGCACAATATTTGTGCATCATTGTCATTGAGGTACAAGAGTTTAAGCATACAAACAACATGCTTCGGGCATCCTAGGCGGTCAAGAGTTACATCGGAAGTCGAACCTCCCTAGTTGGCCGGTTTAAATCCATTAGCACTAAAAATTATAAGCTAGCTAGTAACTAATACTCTATCCATTCCAAATTGGAAGTCATTCTAAGAATTTTGGAGAGTTAAAACATCTTAGTTTGATATGGCTAGTAAGGGGAGTACGTGGTGTGGGCAATAAAGGGAGCACCGAACGAGTTCTTTTATTACTCCAACTAGGTGGATTCCCTCAAGCAAGATAAATGGGTACGAAAAGAGAAATCTATGAGTTAGAATATTTTACTACCACTCTTCTATTCTTTTTCTTCTTTTTTTATTCTTTTTATTATTTTTTTATTATTTTTTACTTTACTCTATAGCAACTACCATTAGTGAGGCCCACCTATAATTTTATCACAAAATATTCATATGAGATCTTGTTTTGAAGGATTTATTAAAAGAAATTCAATGGTGTAATCAGAATTTAATTTGATTTTTTGGTTTGTGAGTTATAACATTTTTTAGTTAGGGAAAGGTACAACTAGAAGATATTAAGTTGGTGCTAAGATCTTGGTCTGTGGTTCCCAAAGAACCAAATCCCAACCATGGTAGGATATATGGATATTGGCTATATGTTTGACCCGCATAAAGGCCAAATCCTAGACTGGTTACGTATCTCTCTGTGGTAGTGCAACCATTTTATAGCAGTCTATGAAACAGATCTTGGTTGCCACATCATCCAACCACTAAGAGACAATTGTTCTATATAAAGCCACACGGGAATGTGTTTGGTCTGCGATGAATGATTAACCACATCCGAAGTCATGTGGTCTAAATGTCGCCGACACACCCACCATTATCTATGATGATAATGCAGCATGTGTTGCACAGATGCACACGGGCTATGAGCAATCTCATGAAACATATTGCTCCAAAGTTTTTTTTATCCCCACGAGCCCAGAAGAGCGGGGAAAATAAAGATCCCGCAAGCAAGATCATGTGACAATCTTGCAGACTTCACCAAGTCCCTACCCGCCTCTAGTTTCTATAAGTGTGTCCATGAAATTGACATGAGGCGACTCAGAAAGTTGCAGGGTTCAGGGGGAGACATACCCCCAAGAACATAACCCATGGTCGTGATCCCGAAGATCACGAGTCGGTCCAGAAGACCGACTGAAGCATCAACTGTTGTACTCTTTTTCCCTTGGTGAGTTTTTTTTCCACCGGGTTTTCTCATGCAAGGTTTTTAACGAGGCAGGTGCAAACATGGCTGGCACGTGTGAATGTACTCTTTTCTCCTACCCTTTTTTTTTCACTAGGTTTTTGGGAGAGTTTTTAACGAGGCATGAACACATGTGCGATTCACCCAAGGGGAGTGTTGTGAAATCATGTGTGTGGGTGAATCTCAAAGCAAGGAGGAAAATATCTAACACTCTAGGGAATAAGAGAAGAGTCTAGAGTATAGTGGACTCTAGTGGACATGAGAAGACTCTAGAGTGTAGTGGACATATCTAGGGAGGAAATATCTAGAGTAGATATTTGGGGAGTGCTACTCATTGCCTCTCCCTATAAATAGGGGCTAGCACCCATTGTAAAAGACATCCATGAAAGTGACTCAATAATAGAGAGCCTCCATTCCTCCCAACATTCTCTCTGTGCCTTGTTGTGTGCTTTCGTCTTGCACGCTCGGTGGTTCGCAGTTCTACGGCAGATTCTTAACAGAGTTGAAAGCAAACATATGAAAGCTCCTGATGTTTTGTGACAAAGAAAGCCACATGGTTGCAATTGATATCAGTATACTCCATACATATGAAATGGCAGTAATAAGAACAGAGATAATAGTGTAGTACGTTAAAATTGTTCAGCTTTCAGATAACACTATTTCTGTAAGCGAGCCTGTAGAAACATGCTTCAGTTCTTACCTATTACCAACATAGACTTGTTAATGGTATGGTTTGGCTTAGACAGTGTTGGTGGTGCCGGTGCCGTTCGTGGTGGTGCCGGTGCCGTTCGTGGCGGCGGCTGCGGCGCTGCTGCTTGGTGGGTGTGGAAATAGTAGTAACAATGATGGTGATGATGGTTGTGATATTCCGACGCCTCCTGCATAAGATATGAATTTTTGATCTAATTCGTGAACGATGCAGCAGATCGTTGTGGATTTGCAGTAAAAGTCTTATCTTTGGCTTGCTTGCCCATGGTGGCGGTGGGGAGGCGCTGTTCGACCGTGTAGCGGGTTTCGTGTGCAAATGCAGTGGAAGAACCACCCTGCCGTGCTCGTGCGGCTGGCGGAGGGAGATATGAATCTTCGATCTGATTCGTGAACTATGCAGCAGATCATTGTGGATTTGCAGTAAAAGTCTTACCTTTGGCTTGCTTGCCCATGGCGGCAGGAGAAATTATGAAATTTGACCAGGTATTCGTACGCCCCCAGAAATTTGATCTGAAATTCACACGCCTTATGAAATATGACCCATGTATTGCGAACTGTTATGAAATTTGGCCACATTGACAGTGAACGCGAACGGCTTGTGCTCGGCGAGCTCTCTCCTCACTCCTTCTTCCTGGCGTGGGTCCCAATTGTCGCCGTCTCCTACCTCGTATGCATGCAGCAGGGTTCCACGTGCAACTGCAGTGGAAGCACCACCCCTGCGCGTGCTCGTGCGGGCTGGCGGAGGGAGGGACCTTCTCTCCGCGGCGCGTCCCGCAACGGACGAAGCGCCGCCGCCCGGCGCGCGCGGCGGCCGCATTGCAAAGATCACCCCCGCCGTGCTCTTGCGGCCCTTCTCTCCGCGGCGCGTGTTGAGAGATCCGACGCCGACACCACCTTGGCAGACTGAATCAGCATCGAAACAATACCGTAGGTAGCTACGATGACGATGAGAGGCGATACTAGCCGCCGACCAGTCGGCACGCCCGCGCCCGCGCCGACCACCCTTAACAGGCCGCGCCCACGGCCTACTACGAGGTGCCGCGCCGACGCCGCGACCACGCCGGAGCTCGAGACGACGACCACGCCGGCCGGCGCCCCCGGTTAGCGTCGTCCGTTGGCCCTCCTCCTCCATTGTCACCCCGCCGCCGATTCCAGCCGGTCGCCGGGCCGCCGCGCCATCGACACGGCGGCGGAGGCGGTTCGGCGGGGCGGGGAGCTCGGCGGGCGGGGCGCCGCCGAAGCCCGGCCAGTGGAGAGACCCATCCATTGGGTATGGGTCGGCGGCGGGGCGTGGAGCTCCTCCATGGCGGGCTGCGTTGGAGCTCGCGACGGGCGGCCCATGGCGTTAGGGTTACGGTGGGGGAGAAGAAGAGAGGGGGGGATCGCCGCCGCCGCCGCCTTAGGGTCGCCGGGTCTCGGGCGAGCCCTAGGGTGCCGGGCGCGGGGCGGGGGGCCAGGCACGATGAAGAACCGGAGGAGGAAGACGACGGCAGACCTTGCTGGGCCGCTAGGTGGGTCGCCTGGTCGGCCGCTAGCACGCCCCGACGACGACGGCGCCGAGCAGGCCTAGCCCCCCCGCCGCGCCATTGCTCGGCAGTTGGGTCTGACGAGTCGGAACCAGCGCTCGTCCGACCACCCGCAAGGAGAACCACGCGACGCGGCCCAACTTGAGTTTATAACGGCCCACGAGTGCGCATAGAGCGCTCCCACGCGGTGTGTGCGTGTGCCAATGATGGGGTCGCACA
>JADLZK010013073.1:0-112096 GCA_015847255.1 Hyparrhenia diplandra
ATAGATGTGATCAAGGTTTGATCAAAGAGTTGTCACCGAGAGATTGAGGTGAACTATGTGTACATCCCACCGGTGCACCTTGCAAACTTTTGTCATATCAATATTTGCAAAAATCTAAAAAAAATAGATTTTTTCCCCTTGATGCTGATACGAAGGGAATTTACAAATCAACGGGTTGTATTGGCTTATGGTTTTTATAGCTCATAAGTCGGCCTGATATTGTTTTATCGCGGATCGATAAGTTCAAATGAATCAGGGACTGCAAAAAACTAAAGCCTTGCAATACCGTTAGTTGCACTGCTAACAGTGACAACTCTTTTCTTGCCTTTGTGTGCACCATACACATGATGCATTGCTGGATCATCATCAATCATCACGGGCCATGATGTGGTTGATATGGTTGCAAATGTGTCTTTTAGAAGATATTTGGTAGGTGTTAATTTACAACATGGCATGATGTGGTTGATATGGTTGCAGATGTATAATTAACAAACCAGAGGGATTGATTTGTGTGGGCCTACATCAAAATGGATTGGTTTCAGTTCAATACATGTACAAAGCATTATTAGGAGCCCAAGCTATACTATATACCACATTAATATGGAAACTTAAATTACATTTTAAAATCAAGGTTTTCTTGCAATATTTGTATAAGGGGGTAATCTTAACAAAAGACAATTTAGCAAGACGACAATGATAAGAAGATAGAAAGTGTTGTTTTTTTTCCCTCTCAAGAGTCCTTGCAACATTTACTCTTTGATTGTGATATTGCTAAATTTGCATGGCGAACTATTCAAATTTTCTTTAACTTATTACCTCCAGTGATTATTAATCAGTAGTAGGGGTCCTTCCCTCATGACGCCCTCCACTACTTTAACCGACATGATGTCAACCTCAAGGTTATCCATGATTGGCCTAATTGATTCTTTCCCTGATCAGAGATACAAAGGTCCAATGTCGTTGTTGTTGTCGAATCTAGTAGGAAATGTAAGGCGACAATGTTGCTCAACTCACAAGAAGCTTTTGATGTCTATACATATGGACAATTGGTTATAGTATTTGGTGAGCACCTCTGGTGATTATTAATCAGTGGCAGGGGGCTTCTCTCATGATGCCCTCCACTACTTTAACCCTTATGATGCCCTCTACATCTTCGAGCTTTATTGAATTTCTTAATCTGATTAAACCATACATTGTTTTGGCTATATACTAAGGCCTTGTTTGGCACCGCTCCACTTCACCAGTGAAGTCGTTTTTTAGTTTCAACTCCATGAACAACTCTATTAGTAGAGCTAGAGCCGTTTTGGAAGTCGTTTGGCAAAACAACTCCTTGCCTAGAACATGCTCGCATAGAAGGCCATGCAAGATGAGGTGAAGCCGGGTGAAGCTATTATGTTTAGCTCTCCATTCCACCTCAAACCTTTGTGAGAGCAGGATTTTAGGGGCTTCCTGGTGAAGCCCTTTTGTTTTACCCTGTTTGACACAAAACAGCTCCCGAAGCTGATCGAGAAGCTATGCCAATTCTTATAACATGTTGTTCCATCATCTTTGTTCAGTGTGAGGGGTGCAGTTCCATCTTTATAACATCATTGGACCATTATTTTACTACATCCTTAAACACAATGTTGATCATATCTCTTTCCATGCATGTTTGATAGCTTCATGTTTTCATATGCACACTGGTATTCTAACAATTGTTGTTTTTATAAAAGAGTTTGTGGTAGAGTGTTGACCGTAGGAAGCAAGATCCTTTTTTCCCTATCTCATGCAGTATGGTTCAGTGCCTCTCAACTTTCCTGAAAAGGTGCTTGTGTTTACTTGTTGGACTTTTTGGTTAAGCTTCAACCTACAATTTAGTTAATTGTTGCTCAGTTAAGCTTCAACCTACACTTTTCTTAATTGTTGCTCAGTTGAATAGCTAACATATTAAAATATTGGTAGGTCATCATTACACACTACTAATGCTTGAATGACACTAGATGGTGTAAGATTCCAGAGTCCACCAGCAATGACCAACCCATAAATCTACCTCTCAATGTGTTTCTATTTTGTGCCTGTCATATAGCCTTACTATGATGTTTGTTCCTCATAATTAGCAATGACAAGAAATAAACGAATTCATGAGTGGCTCAAACAAACGGAAAAGAATATGCCTCATAATAACTTCTGAATATTGAGGTCAAGCATAGTAATTGAAGGATATGCTCATTTGAGATAATATAAAATCTAAGCTATAGCACTCGTACCTGCTTATCTGAAGATTGAACCTCACATGTTTTATGTGTCCATGTTCCGGTGGCAACATTTTAATAGAGTTACACTACATGATGACTTGGTGCACTGACTATGTCATCCATTTTGCAAAGCTTTTGTCAGCCTGCTAGGCTTTTCTCACTTTGTACTAAACGCAATTATTATACATAATAAGGTTATGATCTGACCATGTTATATCATATCGCCTTAACATATCTGATACAATTAGCCAACATTTTGTTGTGCATCTACCTCTGCTGTTTTTCGCTTAGTGAAGCACATGTAAAGTCACGTTTTTCAAAAAAAAAAAAAAAAAATTGGCTCCTCAAATCACAACCCCAAAAGATCTGTAGCCAAATTTTGACGAATCGAGCCGGAGTTGACAAAACGGTCTTTGTTTCTCCCCGCACGGCCGCGCTTCCGCTGGCACTGGCAGCCGCCCACTCCCGCCCGTCCCGCGGGGAGCAAGCAACGGATAACAAACGCTCGGCTTGTCGTCTTCAGTCCCCTGCCGCCACCAATCACCTCCTATCCCACCGATACCGGCGGCCCCCAAACCGATGGCCGCTGCGGCGGCGGGCGCGGCATCCTCCATCCTCTTTCGCGCCCCCGCGCCGCCTCCCCTTCCCTCCCATTCACATCCGCAAACGATTTCGCCGCGGCCCTCACGCTGCCATCGCAGAAAATCCTCCGTTCCCGTGCCCGATTTGATCCATCCGCGCCAATCGCCAAAATCCGCCGCCGCCGCCTGAGGGTGGTGTCATCCGGACCCCTTTCCCCTCGTTGTTCGCCCGCGCCGCCTCCACAAGAAGGAGAGGGACAGCCTGAGCCCAGCCTTGCCGGTCCCGCGCCGCCGCCACAATCCCCACCACCGTCGCAGCCGCAGCAGCAGGCTTCGGTGGAGGAGCCCGACAGTAAGGGAGGCCTTCAAGCGGGCGTTCTACAGAAACGGCAAGCAAGCCGGCGCGGCGGGTCGTGAGTCCCCGCTGCTGGGAGGCTCGCCGGATTTTGGTGAGTTGATTCAACCCCAATGAATTGAACCGAAAAGAATGGTTAGAATAGATAAAATATATATCCTGGTACAACGGGAAAAGTGGTGTACCCCTGTTTTGATGTTATCAATGCTCATGATTACTAAAATTAACATTTCCTCCCCGCAAAAATGGATTGATTTGGACCCAGGGCATGGACAATTGGAAATGATTCCAGTAATGCTGGTTTGATCCTATACATACATTATTTTAACAAACTGCCCATGACTTTTTTTTTTAGGTCAGAATGCCTTGCCTTAGTGAAGAAGTCTCGTTTGGCAAGAAAGGAGGGGCGAGTTTGATGAGACTGATTTTTTGGGTCGGCTTCTTTGAGAAGAAATCCTCCAAGGTCTACCAGCTGGACTGGCTCCAGCTTTTGAGACCCTCCCACGAGATGATGAACCCCTGAGGTGGAGATCACGTTGCCATCCTAGAAACTCCTCCGTCTCCCAATGGAAATCCCGCTCCATCCGCGCCCGGATCAGAGGAAACATCTCCGCCAACGCCTGAACCAAATGAAGACAAGGTAGACCCCTTCAACTGTTCTTGAGCCAGAAGAAGATGAAGATGTTTATAGGGACACGGTTAGATCATGGGGAATGTTTCCCAAGGCCACAAAATATCTCAAAGGCCGTAAGACATAGTTGTAACATAATGCTGTATTTGTGTCTTTCTTTTACTTTGATTTCTAATAAAAAAAAAAAACATGCGTTGGAGCTGAACTGTAACATCAAATTTCACAATGAAGTTGTACAAGGTATATTCATTTCAATTATTTCCTAAGCTAATTGGAACTTTAGTGGAGAAGATCAAACATCTAGCAATGAATTGAAACTCTTCAACTTGCCAGAATCCCTATGGAAACATATCTTCTATTTAAACAAAAGACTGCCAGGGTCCAGTATGATCATATTTGAATTCACTTTACCTTTAATGCAACAAGAATTGTCTATTAATTAAAAATATTGGATTTGTAATATGGCATTTACTATCTCGAAAGATTTCAAATTATGATCATGATGTAATTTTTCTCCCTTAGATTCATCTTGTTACAAATTTCTTTTTATTTGTGGTAAATGTTGTCCATGATTTTGAATCTCCAGAATAATTTGTAAATTTATGTGATTCATTGCCTCATTGGCAACAAGCTACTCATAAGTTTGGACATCAATAACAAATAAACTTATTTTTGGGTCTCGATGGCAATCTGTTGAAAACTAATCTTTACCCTACGAATATAGCACCAAAAGAGGCTGGATTGGCGGCCACGCCTTTTGAGACTTTACGAGATGATGATTTTCCTGAGGTGGAGAGATAGTTGGAGACCCTGGTCATTTTTTAAAAAGGCCCTCGAGCTCAAGAGAATTATAACCCGTAGCCCATCCTCCTCTCTCATACATCTGCAATAAACACCCAAATTTTCTGAAATTGTAGGCCATTCTATTCTTGAGCCACAAGAAGATGAAGATGTTTATAGACCCGGGCGAATTAGATCAGATTCGGCCCAAATGGTCAAAATATCTCCTTTTTGTGTCTTTTATTAAATTCTATGACATGCTGGTTTTATTTATTTCATAAAAAAATAATTTAAACTCCTAAAAATCATGAGATTTTTGTGTAGCCTGAACCTCTCCATGATGTACTCTATGTAGAAAAATATATATATGAAACTTAAAAATAATAAAACTGATTTATTTAATAAATAAAGTTTTCATGATTTATACACATTAAAATATTAATACAAAAAATATTTTGTGGATGCTTTGTGATGTTGAAAACCTCAAAAAAAAAAATTGTATATAAATTTGAAATATTGACTACTTAATAAATACTTTTAGCATCTCTTCTTAAAAAAAAAAATACAAAAATGTTATAGTTCCAATTGAATAATAATGTAAAATAGAACTAGCAACAATTTTAATGCACGCATAGCTAATCACCATACTTATTGGAAACCCTAATCTCAATGGAATATATAATAAAAAATAATATTAATATTTAAAAACCCAAATAAGTGTAAATAAAATAATATTTTTTTTTACAATGACAAACTTCAAAATATACAACAATTACAACAAATGCTTCAAACCATGACACAAATATAAAAATATATCTTATCTAAACAAACTGATCTTATACAATTATTTTAACTACACATATGAAACAAAACCAACATCAAATATAGTATTAATACATCAATAATCAAAATATCATGGGTCCTACCGCCATCAGATGTAAATCTGTTACCATTTCTAGTTTGAACTATCCGTGCCCTTTCCATGTTCTCAATCATTTCATTTAATTAGTTACATGCTACATGGCTCATCAAACACTGTCCAAGAATCACTTTCAGGACCAGAAATCGGTATCCATTACTAGACTGGATTGACATGGATGGTCAGTCTTTCAAAGATTGCTAAGCAACACTTTACAGAACCACTTTTAAAATTGTCTCTCTTTCTATATAACATTTTATCTTGTGTTGTTGATACGCTAAGAGATGACCTGAAATAAACTTAGAAATCATTCCATGATATCTTGCTTTTTTTCCCTTTCTTTAGTTTCAGGTTAGCTGATACTGATATATGGCATGTATTTAAACTGTTTCCATTCTATGATATATGCCATTGATTCTTGATGAAGCTTGATTACAGTGTGATATGCTTTATGGTATTGCACTATTGCTGTGTTTCCCTGGTTCTGATTTGCCATTACCTTTCCTTCTAGTATGGCGGTGGAAGAAATATACGCCTTGGTGGAGAGACTCTTAGTGCAGAAGAAAAGGCAACCAAGGATAAACGCACCAAAGAGCTAGTAGCTGCATATAGGAATCGACAAAACATAGTAATCGATGCAAAGACAAAAGCAGAGTGTATCGAGGTACTGATTGAAACATTACTCCACTTAAGTTGAAACTCCAGTGATTTAGCTCGTCCTTTTTATCCCTTTATTGATTGCACTTTTATGGGACTTCTATGTCATGTATGGGAGTAATCTTCAAATTTTAGTTTATTCAATGTTTATACTGTGTCATTATTTTGCGTGATAGCTTTACTTGTTGTTCAGGACAATTTCTTCCTATTTCATTTTGTTTTGAATGTTGACCTATTTATCAACAAGACTCAACTTTTATTATGGCTATTGAACTGTGAGGGTACTGGTAGATTGCTTGAACCTTTTATTGTTTTGTTACTTGACAACATGTCAACATCAATCATAGGAATGCATGCTATACATTGTTAGGTAGAATCAGAAATTCAGAATCAACGGAGAGTGAATGTAAGCATAAGCTGAAAAGTAAAAATAAATGGTTCAAGTGCAGATCATCATAGACGAGAGTGCTATATCTGAGCATACTAGAAAAACTGTATGTTTTTTTGTGATTATGTATGTGATAAGTCCAGTATGATTTTACATCTGCACGCATGTGAACTTTTAGATGTTTCATGTGCTTATATCCATTGCTCGCTCATGAACTTGGACACAATGAGAAGCAATTTCTTGTTAGCGTTCGATTTTTTTGTGAAGTGAGACACGTGCCTGAAAACAGAGAGGGGACACAATAAGAGGGCTATATTAGGTTATACTTGACATATAAGTAGTAACATTAACTGATGTTTAGAAAAAAGAAAGAGAGTAAGAGCCTGTCACCCACCTTGATCTAGAGAACGTCCACCAATGTTTGTAAGGGTCATGTTTTTTCTTTACCTCATTTAGGCCCCATTTGCAACTCATCAATTATTTCTGATAACCATGGAAATTGGACTGTTTTGGTGAAATTCCAGCATTTCAAACAGGCTGAGAGTTTTGAATTTTGTTGCCAGCATATATAAGTTATTTGTGTAGTGTGTAAAATTTGTATTAAATGCCAGTGTCAGCTTAATTTACACTTATGCTCCCCTTCTGTTTGTTGAGCCTTGTGGCCTTTTTCTGTGCCTAGTATTTTTGTAACATCTTGGACTTTTGCAGTTTTCATCTTTGCTTTAATGCACATGTCTTTGGTATGTATTTGTAAAATTGTTATATGGAAGGCCTTGAGGGAAGGTGATGAGATGATGAATACTGGAAGGCTTAAACAAGCATTGCCTTATTATGAAAAAGTGATGGACGCTGTGGACTTTAAGGTATTACTATATTGCACGTACAAGAAAAGTTATTGAATCTATTGGGTTGATGTAGTATATCTGTGGTTGAATCATTAGTGAATTGTTGGTTTCTGGTGAGAATATGAACTTTCAACAAGGATGCTATGATGACCGAGGGACTTGATCCTATATAAATGTCTCTATATTTTGGCCAGGTTTCTTTAACCTGGACTGCGCAGGGCTCTCGTGAGGCCAACTGGCTAGAGCAGCCAGGTCATGGTCGAAGCCATGAGGGCCTGGGTTCGAACCCTGCGCCCCTTATATAAAACGGAGTGGCAGTCTGCCCTTCCAATTTCGTTTTTTTTTAACCTGGACTGCAACAGGCCATAAAGGTCCTGAACGCAGTGCTGATAGACCTGGGTTTTCTCTGGAACTCTAGAAAAATGAACTTTTCAATGGAACCCTTTTCTTGATGAGAAGTCTAGTACTTAACCGCTGAATCTTTAATTAGACATACTTTCATGTTGTTAGAATAATTCTTAATTTCTTAATAAACATAGTAGGGACAAAAAACTGCACTCCCGTGTGATAATTTATGAACTGTGTCTTTTGACAACTTCCTTAATTCAGGAAGCCCTATTCTCTATCACCCTCCAAGTCCTTCAAGAAGACCTGTTGAGCCACCTTTGGTTCTGTGATTCTCCTTTCAATTACTTTCATTGTAGTACGGGAACAATATCATAGCAAATGAACTTAGCTTGACAGTACAGTAATCAACTAATAGCTTTGGATATGGAGCTCCTAATCTTGTAATGTAATATAGCTAGATATGAAACATGACCTGTTTGCTATGCTAAAATCCTGAAAGATCAAAAGAATTCAACATTTACTACGCATCTATAGTGCAGCAATGTATAAACAGTATGCAATATAATGGTTGTCCTATTACTATTAGACACTTCAGCTAATATGACGAATTTCAGCTCTTTTCTTTCTCATGTTATATGTGCCTTCTAGTTTGCATATGTTCATGCTTTGCCATTTTTTTTAATTGCTGTACCTTTCTCTATATTTTTGTTTACTCATTAAGTTAAGTGCAGACTGAACTTCATGGAAAGGCTGCTCTGCAATGGTCCATCTGTCTCGATTCACTCTGCAGGTAGTATCCTTAATTTCTACCTGTTATATGCCCTTACCCTGCATCACTATGTTGGTCAAGTTTTATCTTTTTCCTTAGATGCAAAAATGTCCATATGGTTATTTCTAAGTAATGAATCAGTATGCAGTTTATGATATTCATACAGTATAAATTCTTTTTAGCCAAGTTGCAGTTTTATTGGGAGTAACATCAGCACTGTTAGTCTGTGTCTGTTAAACTGGTCTGTTCCTAGTTTGGAAGGTTAACTTGATGGGTTTGGCTATCTGAGATTTCCTACATGGTGGATATATGTATATCATGAATACCTTTCTTTTGCAGGTCCAAGGAAGCAATGAGCATGTATAGCAAACTTAAAAACCACCCGAATATTGAGATCAGAAAGAAAGCAAACATGTTTGTGTTCAGCTTTCAGGTGAGTTTCGGGACCTAAGCTATTCCTTTCTTGCTCAGGAAATGAGACTCCAAGCACAGTGTGAGCTTAGACATGACAGGCTGATCATATAACGTTATCTTTAGAATATATTACCATCCTTCCTTGGTAACTTGACTGCCACCTTTCCTTTTTTTTTTTTTCTCTTGACTATGTGAAGGCAATGGATTTCATGAAGATGAGCAGCATTCCAGTGCCCAAAAACACAGGCTTCGAGACGTACTTCACCAAATTTGGCAGCCCGAAGAATTACTACGCGAGCTTAGACGAGCCAGAGGTGGGGATCGGCCAGATCATCCCGTACATGATCTTTCTTGTCTCGCCGATATTCATAGTTGCTTTTGTTGCACTGAGAAAATCCTTTCAGTTATGAACAGAAAATCTTTTCATTTCAGTTGCTTTTGAATACCATTACCATATAGGAGCATATAGCTTGGTAAATAGAAGATTATTTTGGTATTTTTTTTTTATTCAAAGAGAAAAATCTTTTGTATAGCTGCGTGCGTTCATTCACGTTTGGTCATTCATAGAAAAATGGAGAAAAATCTATAGCTACCTTTTTGTGTCTGTCAGAAGCCCAAAAGCCTGCTTGGCGGCCCAAATTACGGGCATTCCGGTTTGTGAGGTTGCTTTCCCTGGAGTGGGTGCTTTGCTGAAGTTTGAGGAGTACCATTGCATGGTACAGCACGGGAGCAATTTTCTCATCAAACCTGACATTCGACCCTAACCTTTCGTGAGATGGTCCTCCTTATTCGCTTGTTCTTTACATCTCCCTCTTGAACCCTCGGTGATTAGGTGGTCTACTACCCGTCTACCGCTCTACGTACGGCAGGGCCAAAGACGTTGAGTACGCTGAAGTTGACGGCAAGGGCTCAGCATTTGCCCAAGTCTTACCCTCTGACCCCAGAAACTTACCGGGTCACTCACCACCGGTCCAGATTTCACCGCGCCATTTTGTATGACTATAATTTGTTTCATTCAGAACACTGCCCCAGCTTTGCTTTGCCATCGTACACCTCACGCAACTCTTTTTTCTTTCTCCATGAGCGCGTGCGTGGCCGGCCGAAGATAATCGCAGCCTGCCGCGATCTCACGGTTTTGCTCCGGGACCGCGTGCGTCCCTTTTCAGGTAATGGACCGGCGGTTTCAGCGTAAACAAGGCATAAAAGCTTGTTCAGATAACGCCGTCCGCCGATGATTCCACCCACCCGCCGCCGTCTTGGGTGGCAGTGCTGCCTTTTTTTTTTTTTCTACTACTAGGCGTCGGTCTTCCAGAAACACGCGGCAGTGGCGCACCACCGGCGGCGCGGCGGGCGGGGTCAGTCCCCACCGGCCACCGGCCACCGACCAAACGCGAAAATGCGCACGCATTCTTCATCGCCGCAGCTGCCAACTTTCCCCGTCCTTGATGGTTGCCTCTCCGCCGTCTGCCCTGCCCGTGGTGGCTGGACAACTAGAAGAATCGATAGTGATCGAGATGGAATGGAGGTCGTTTTTGGGCCGGACCACACGTCCCTTTCGGCCCCTCTCGCTTTCCAGCCGACCACAGGCTGGGCTGGCCCGCGCGCGCGGCCGCCCCCGGGCCCTTCAAGACCCGCTCTCGTTTTCTCTTTCTCCTCTCTCCTTGCAATTGCCATCGCTCGCCCCACGCCGGGCCATGCTGACTCAGCGGCAGCCGAGCCATGGCACGGCAAGGCGACTTGCCGTGTCCCGGCATCGCCTTTCCACCGCCTCTCTTTCGGTAGCTCTGCCTTTCTTTCTACCTTCCGCGGTCCGTCTTCCTGCCGATGATGCTTCACTTGTAAGAATGCCCGTACCGTACGTGCGTGCGTGAACGTATGGTCGCATTTGCGTAAAGTAGAGTATATACTCGCACATGCCAGGTTCGGTCAAAGCTGTTGCGACTTGCGAGCCTTGGCCTCCAAAGCCAAAGAAGATCGAGCACGACAATGACCATGTGCTATGCGTGTACCACGGGGAGCTCTTGTTGAGAGCAGGCCAAGCGCAGCCGGGGTGGCCTCAAAAGTCAGCGGGATTTTGTAAGGACGGTGGACGTACAAAGGCAACGGGTACGTGGGTAGGCCGTAGGCGTCCGGCGTCCGTCTGTTGGCTTCAAGGCACGCGCCGCGCTTGAGCTGCAAACCATGCATCGTCGCTCTAGCTTTGTCCTTACGTTTCCGGTCCGTGGCTGATGTGCCTGCTCCTCATCAGCCCCTTGTTGTAGCTCAACTAGGACGCGTACAAATAGTACTACTAGTAGTAATAATAATAACATAAAAGTGGGTGTCGAAGAAGCAAGGTGTGAAAAAAAAAAAAAAAAAACTGTTTTGGTTTGAAGAATCAAGTAGTCCGTCATCATTTTTTTGTATTTCATTTTGAAATAGAATGAGTTCATCTACCCTAATATTTACTACCAATTTGAGCAATATGGTCATTCCTGAATTTAAAGAACGAACTCATGATACATCATGCCATCTAGAATGACTTGGTTCTCCAAACTAAACAACTAACTAAACACTCCATTAGTGTGCTGTGTCATCCAACATTCCTGTAAAAGCTCAAGCTTAGATACATATTTAATAAAAAATGACTTGTAATTTGAAATAGAGGGAGCAATAATCAACAGCGAAGCAATACCGTTACATTGCACCCACACAAAAAAAGAAAACCAATAACTATGATCGAACTTTTATCATGGCTATGACTCAATTCCATGCATTTACATGTGTCATGTGGCAAGCACAACCCGTCGGTTATGGGGTCAGAAACTTTTAGGAGGCCGAGCAATTTTTAAGACGTATAAATATTCACCTAAAATTTAACGTGTTCCTCTTTGATATAAAATAAAAGATCTCTATGCACACTTCCTAACGAGCATGGAGAACACGTTTAAGAATATTTTAGGAGATCGAGCAATTCTCAAGATGTAGAAGAATATTTTTATGTATTCTGTTGCACGAGCAGCATACACGGGGCTTCCCTTTAATTTAACCTGAAGATTCTGAAGGCGATTTTCAAATTGCTGAAATTGCCCAAAAGCCTTCACAGACAGAGAAAGGTTAAGGACTAGAGGGAGATGGAAGGTTTCATATAAAAATGTATATTTTTTTTATTGTAGTGATACAAAAATACTCCCTCTTTGTCCAAACAAACTACAATATCAAATATGAATCCAGACATCCAGATTCCTAGATTCAATTGAAGTCTTGTTTATACCTAGGGAGTATAATGTTAGTATAACAACTAAAATTTTAGTACAGTACTTAGTCAAATAATTTTGAATTTGATGAAACTTATACCGGCGCAAAATACGAGTCAATGACTTAACACATTTCATATGTTATATTTAAATGTTATAAATATTTTATAGTTTTTCTATACATCTAGTCAAATTTCGGAGATAGCTTGACTAAAGTCCAAACTAGGGTCTTGTTTAGTCGGTAAAAATTTGTAATCCAACTTTCAAGTTTTTCCACTCTCTCTCCATCACATCACATTAAATACACCACAAGACATATGTTCGAGTATGAAATGTAGGTAAAAAAAAAGTAACTAATTATTACAGCTTTTAGATGTACTCCTCCGTTCCACGTAACATGCAATTCTCACATCCTAAGGAGTCAAACATCGTGAACTCGACCAAATTTATATTAAAAATACTATCATTTATAAGACAAAATAAGTACCTTTAGATTTGTTACGAAATATATTTTCATAACAAATTTGTTTCAAAACATAAATACTAATAGTTTTTGCTAGAAACTTGGTCAAAGATGAAATAGTTTGACCGACATGCTTCCCACAATTGCATGTTTTTTTGGAGCAGAGGAGTATACATTGTGAGACGATTCTTTTGAGTCTAGTTACCCCATGGTAGAATAATATTTACCACAAATAAATAAAACGTCTTTACGGTCGCGTCTTCTGGTGTCAAAATTCTAACTTTTCGACATTGGATTACAAATTTTTGCCAACTAAATAAGGTCTAGGATTGGCATCCTAAATATAGAAGCCAATCGATCCGTAGGTGCAGTGATTAGTCGAGATGAGCAGGCATCACACTTGTCTTGGCCGTTGCAAAGCGAATCCAGTTTGCTGTTGACTGCAGACAGACAGTAGCCGTTGGAGCTGGACTCACATCACTTTTTTTTTTTTTCGATGATCGGGACTCAGACAGCACTAGCGGACAGAGTGGCGGAAATCACCGTCACTCGGTCTCGGTCACCAGTGGGTTGGTAAGGACAACAACCGGCACATTGGGCCAGTTCCCTGCAGGGGAAAAGGACCCCAACCGCACCGTGGCGCTACTGTAGTAGTATAGCCTGTCTGTCAATCAGTCAATCGAGTGGCCTCCGCTGCCGGTGGCACCAGGAAATCCGGTCCGGTGCGTGCGGTTGGTTGGTTTGAACCAACTAGCCGTTGCGCCCGGCGCCCCTGCCCGCGCCCGCGTGCGCGCGCTCATTTCCCTGGGCAGGAGCCAGGACGCCCCGCCCCCGCGCGAGCAGTGCATGCACATGCACGCGCCACTCGGCTCCAACTCAACCGCGCGCGCGCGCGCGCAGCGTCGGCGTCGCCCGTGGTGACTCGGGCCTGCCGCCCGCTGCCGCGGTTCCCCGATGTGCACGCACATTGAATCCGCGAGAGCCCCGGTGTTGTCCCCGGTCGCGACGACGCCAACGGCTTCGCCTTTGGTGGTGCGTGCGCTCGCGACGGGAACACGACGTGGTGCGTCCCGGTGTTCTTGGCGCGCCGGCCGGACCGAGGCTCTGCCCGTCCGCGTTGCGCGTTGGCCTCGGGCCTACTCTGCCCGCCCGCCTGCAGCTACTAGGGGTGGGTGGGTGATTGGTGGGTTGCTAGCAGAAACGCCTCTGCCGAGTCCCTCGTTAGCCGAAGCTACAACACCGTCCGACGACCCATCCGAGTGCTCGCTCGCTGTCATGCCCAGGAACGCTGTGTTTGTACTGCATTCGTTGGTAAACAAAAACACAATAAATAAGTACGCTGTCGTAGTACAAGATTTGCTCCATCGGCCCATCAGTCAGTTGCAACAGGTGCTGTCCGAGTCTCGATCATCAAAAGAATTGGAAAAAAAAAGTGATGTGTAGTATGTGTCCAACTCCCCCGACCAGTAATCTCCCGTGGAAAATTAAAGCTTCCTAAAAAGGGTCCTAGCTTAGTAGTGCCAAGTAAAGTGTATCTTAAACATCCTACTACTCTGCATTAATTAGCTTGGGGCCTAGGGCAGCAAAACTTGCGTCTCAACCATTTGCCATATTATTAGTAAAATTAAAGAAGCAAAGGGTTCTTGGTTTTGGTAGATATTGATTATTATTTGGGGTTGTCATTGTTGGAGACTAAGAAAAAGGCTTATGGTTTCGCTCGGTTGTCATATAAAGAACCCAAATCATAGAATAGATTTTATTTGGCGGCGGGCAGACCAGGAACATGAGCCAATGGGTGAGTGCAAGGGCAGCACAACCAATGGGGAGGGAGATTTGCATTCTCTGATTTGCCTTCCCGTTGGAGCCGGAGTACAATTTGGGTGCTTCCACTCTCTTTCTATGTACATCACCCCTCCACGTAAGAGAATCGATGTCTTATTTGGGTTGTCATTATTATACTTGCTCTAAAGCGTCAAAAAAAAAAAAAGGATCCTAGTAGTGCCAAGTATTAAACATCCTTGCATTAATCTGGGTGGGACAACAAAACTTCCGTTTGAGCCATTTGGCCATGTAAAAAGCAAACGGTTCTTGGCTTTGGTAGAGCATTATGGTTCTTTCTAAAAGGGAGCACATTCATTTCGCTACTGGCCATTTGTTGCACAAAGGAGGAGTACGCCATCACCTAACCATGACATGTTAAAGCTTGGAAGGTTTGCTTGAAACCTTTTTTTTTTTGTCATGTCTTGTGTTTACAACATTGAATTTGGCATTTCATACTTGTCATATTTTTTCCGCCATCTTTAAAGAAACACGTCTCAGTTTTTGCATCTCTTGATGCTGCATGCAGACCTGTCTGTGTGCGTCATAAGCAATCAAGCTTGAGCATTTGTTCTCATGCGGTGCAAGATTGCTAGCTTTGTATGCCACGCAAGCAAACCGCAAGTCTTCCCCCTGCTCTAGACTACGTCTTTTTGCACATTATCAGTTAATGTTAGTTAGGGTTCGTGAAAGGACGTTGCGCCATCGAGCAATCGACGACGAGAACCCGTACCTAATATTCCCTCTCTCTCGCGAGCATTTTTTTTTCTGAGCCAGGTCGAGTCCACACGCCACGACCAGTCCACAAGATCGCTGGACAGCTGAGAAGTGAAGTTCCAGAAATAAATAAATAAGTTTATAATAATCACTCCTTGTCAATTGCCATTTGTCATATATATACGGCTACCGTACTTGAGATGCGATCGCTACACGTGCGCTGTGTGTGCATCACACTCACACTACACGTCAGATGACGTGGCGGAGGGAGCTCAATCATGCGTGCGTTTTAGAGATCCGTCTAAATAGTCTTTTGCCTGTCATTGTGTCATGCATGCTCTCATGATTGGCTCGTTTCGGACCATCAGATTAGGAAAATCATTAGACATGGAGTACCGGCCACACCAAGCATTGCTGTGATAAGCTTTTCAGTTTTTGGTCAGAAGTTGCAATGTGCTCCTACACACGGCTCAAAAAACTGGCCACAAATGCATGCGACAGTGCAGTTCATTCGAAGGCAACAAAAATTAAAGGAAAAAGAGTAAATTAAAAAAAAAAGAAGCTTACTACTCTATCTCTCCGTTCCAAAAAGTTCAATTTAACTTTTCTAGATATATTTATTTTTTTGTTATGTTTAGTACTCTAGATACACAAATGACTGAATGAACTGATTTAAAGAGAGGGTACAAATGACTGAATTGTGTCACTTTGATTTTCAGTCGTTTTCACCTGCAGCGGGTACAGAGCCTTGTTCATTAGCCGTTGTTTTTGCCTTTCTACCGTAAAGTTTTTGCACGGAGAGGAAGCCAACTTTTTTCTTGGGTGCTCCCAGCATCAAACTCCCGTGGGCCCCGCTGGCCAATCACTTATAATTAAAGACCAATAATCCCCACAAAAGCTTATTGCAAATCTGCATCAGTACTGCGGATATCAACGTCAGCATCTTATCTTCACGTCCCGTTTCAGCTTTTCTGGATCCTGTGAGAACAGAACTTCATGAACCACCACCAATCCGTGAGCACCTACATTTTGCTTACTAGATGAATAGAGTAGTCAAAACACAGCGTCCTTGAACCTTCATTATTACTAGTAATGTATTAATCGTGTTTTAACATAGTATAATTTTTTTAAAGTGTTATAAAATTTAAACTATTTTATTGACTATATCTGTACTGTGTAAAAAGGAATAAGCCATTTGTTAAACTCTAGATTCAGCAAGAGCTCACGATGATGTCTCTCTCACCCGATCACCATTAGGATTCAGGACTAGGTTTTGCAGGACCTTCAGGGTTGCTGTTGTTACTTTTACAGTTATGTTCTTTTCTTGGCTAAAAACCGTCTGATCTCTTGTTTTAGTTATTTTTACTTGTGATGTAAATAACCTCTTCCAGCTCAAATGAAAAGGAAGAAGGCACCTGTCATTGTTCCCCAACAATAGGGGGGAGTGAACCAGAAGATATAGTAATTTCCCATTTTTTTGGCTAAATTAAGGATAATAATTTCTTCCCAAACAATTTGATGGTTTTTTTATAAGAAAGTAAGTTTGATGTTAAGTTACCCAAATAGTTTCTGTTAAGAACTTTGAATCTGAGCGTCGATCCATCCCCAAAATAAGTTAGCTATAAAATGCTACTTGACTGACTTTATTTTATAGCTATGGAGCGCACAATGATAATTTGATGGTTAGAGAGTCGCGTTAGAGCAAGCTAAGCAACTTGCTGATCTTTATTACTCTTAAATCATCAATTTAAAATCAATATGAATGATATGATTAAAGATACACTAATACACACCTCTATCCTAGAATGATAAGCATATTTTGTTTAGTGAAAAGTAAAACAAAGTTTTTAATCATTTTTTCTTACCATATGTTATAATTTGCTAAGGACTAATATCTTAGAGGCACTTTGAATACAAATTTGCTAAGGCCTATACATTAACAGGAATGTAAAAAAAATGGAGGGAAGAAATCGTCACAAGAGCATTTCAACGAGTGTATCCAACTTGATAATACCAATGCAGCGAAACCCTTCTATGCAACGGTAATACGAGTGAAACCCAAGTTTGATGATTACAAAACTCTATTTTTCTCCAAATTTCATGTCCTCAAACCGTACTATATAATAATTTGAGTAATTGTTTGTCAAAATTCGTACCATTATTACTTGGAGCCACAAAATCCGTCCTCTTTCATCTTTCATTTCACCAGCAACTAATGAATGCAGCCTTCAAAAGGCAGCCATCCATCGCCCCAGCCAGCACAGAAACGGTCCCAGAATGGCCGCCACAGAAGATGCACGCCCGTTGTCAAAATTCTCAAGATGACGGCCGGCCGCTTTGCTTTGAGCCGCCCACCCACTGAATTTGGTTCGGCTCCCTCCCCGTGTCCATCTTCCATTCCATCGCCGTCCCCGTCCCCGTCCGGCCGCCCCTCACAAACCATCTTCCTCCTTGTGCTCCCCTCTCCATCAAGTGAAGTCTTATCCCTCCCCTAACTCCCTTCCCCTTCCTTCCTTCCTCCTCCCGTCTCCCACCTTCCTCCCACAGTTCACATCACCTTTGCTTCCCTTTGCTTTGCTTCCGTGCCGCCCTTCAACGCAAGAAGCCAACAAGCACAAGCAAGCCTCCAGTTTCAACAAGACAAGACCGAACGTCGAACGTCCTTAGTCGCGAGAGAAGCCGGGCGGGCCGTTGATCCCACCCAACAAGCCAAGCAATCCGGCTCAAGATCAAGCTGCGGGAAGCCAAGAAACCCAGGAAGCCGCCGCCGCCCCCGTCGCCAGCCGAAGAAGAGAGCAGCAGCCGCTGATCTCGCCATGGTGCGGAGCAAAGAGCCGTCCAAGAAGAAGAAGCAGCCCAAGGACCCGCTCCTGACGCCTCCATCCAAGCCCAGGGGCGGCGGCTTCCTGGACGACGCCCGCGGGTGGAACCGCGGCGGCGCGGCGGCCATGTCCCCGGCGCCGGCGCCGGCGTCCGTGCCCAGCTACATGCGGGGCACCAGCAGCTCCGACGCCAAGGCCGGCCGCCGCGGGCGGCCTGCGGCGGCGTCCGTGTCGGCTTCGGCCTCGCCCGCGGCGAGGTGGAGGCCCGCGGCGTCCGTGTCGGCGTCCGCGTCGCCAGCGAGGCGGAGGCCCGCGGTGCGGGTGCTGACCAAGGGGAAGGTTTTGTTCCCGGAGGAAGAGGCACCTGGCTCCGCCGCCGGCCTGGGCCGCGCCACGTGCTCCTCGACCATGAAGGACACCAAGTTCCCCGACGCGCTCGACCTCGCGCCGGGCGCCACCGACGCCGAGGGCCCCGCGGCGATGCGGGTGTGCCCTTACACCTACTGCTCCCTCAACGGGCACGTCCATGCGCCGGCGGTGCCGCTCCGCAGCTTCCTCGCGTCGCGCCGCCGGCTTATAAAGACGCAGCAGAGCATGAAGCTCAAGGGCGTCTCGGCGTTCCGCAAGAGACCCGAGGAGAAGGCCGGCGGCGGCAGTGGCGGTGGAGGAGGAGGTGCCAAGATCGCGCCTTTGATCGATGAGGAGGCGATCGGGGACTTCTTCGTCGAGGTGTATGGCGGACCCAGGGTGAGCTCCGACATGAGCTGCAGCGACTTGTCTCTGGATGAGATGGATGCCACGGTGCGGAGGGTGGAGTTCGTCGTGTTCGACCGGTGCGGCGCGGACGAGAACAGCGAGAAGGACAAGGATCTTGCTGTTCGCGATGATGGTGAAGCTGAGCCTCGCCTGGTGTCGAAGGAGAAGCACGGTGACAGCTTGTCAGACTGCAGTGGAGCGCACACCGGCGGCGATTTCATCGAGGAGTTGCCATGGTTGAGGTACCACGGTTACGATTATGATGATAGCTTGGATGATGAGATCTTGGAAGAACAGAGAATTAGAGAGGAGGAGGAGGCTGTTGGAGCAGAGTTTTCTGTGGAGCAAGAAGAGGAACATGGAACATCTGGTAGATCCTCTGATGAGTACAAAGAGGGTGCTGCTAAAGGACAAGAAGAGAGCGATGAGGAAAACACATCGACTTTGGTCCGTGATGAAAAGATCCTTGCAGATCAAGAGAAACAAGGAACATCTGTTAGATCCTCTGATGAGTACAAACAGGGTGCTGCTGAAGGACAGGAAGAGAACGATGAGGAAAACACATCCAATTTGGTCCGTGACCAAGAGTTCCTTGCAGATCAAGGTGTTGCTTGCAGAGTGGAGGCATGTGAGGAGCTGGATGGAGGAGATGATGACAACATCCTGGAGGCATCTGTTGATCAAGAAGTCACAGCAAGGGCAGGTGCTACTCTGGAAGAAAGATTCAGAGAGGATATTTCGTTGGACCAAGAGGCAAATGATGATGGTGAAGACGAGTGCCATGTGGAATCTGATGGCGAATTAGAGGACACTGATGAGCAGGATCTGGAGGATCAACAGAGCATGCCAGATGATGGCTCTGAAATGGAGATTTCTGAGGACAGCATCTCTGGTGATGTATGCAGAGAGGATTTTTCTGAGGAAGTAATCTCCACAGCTGTGTTAGCAGGTGAAGTTTCTTATTTCAATTCAATTGATTGTCGAGATGTTGATATCAACAAAATATCAATAGATAACCTTAACCAAATTTATTGTACTGCAGATGATGTGTTTGAACAATATGACAATTCTGCGGATGATGTACTTGAACAAGATAGCAGCTCTGCTATTGCTCAAAAGGAATTGGGTAATCCAACAAGCACAAATGAAGACAGCAATTTGAATATTCAAAAGGAATTGGAGAATACAGCATCCATATTGGAAGAATCTGGTATTGCCCAGCTAACAAACTCTGATGGTGATAAAATGGAACCAAAGGTTACTGTGTGTAAGTTGAAAGATGTTTCTCAAGAATTTGGTGCCTGCCCTGAAAGCAACCTACATGATAATACAGAGTATGTTACAGATGATGCTGAACTGGGACAAGAAATTGCCAGATGCATGTTGGAAGATGCATCTAAAGAAACTGGAATTGATCAAGAAACATTAGAAGATGGTAGCTCCACATGTGTTATTGTTGATGACAGAAACAATTTGAAGATCAATAACTGCAAACCAGAAGATGTTTCCAAAGAATCTGCTACCACTCAGAAAGCTGATCATAGTGATAACTCTGCAAATTTCAGCAATGATGTTCAAGGAATTGCAGAAGATCATGGCTCATGTCTCATTGATGATGCTCAAAATGATATCCAAATCAGCGGATGCATATCGGAAGACACTTGCAAAGAGTTTGATACCATGAAAGAAACTGATCAGAGTGATATGTCTGCAAATGTCAGATCTGATGCTGAAGAAACTGTAGAAGATGATGGTTCTGTGTGTGGAAGTGATGATGCTCAAAATGATTTGAAATTTTCCGTGTGCAACTTGGAAGATGCTTCCAAAGAATCTTCTACTGTTCAAGAAGCTGATTGGAGTGCTGATGCTGAAGAAACTGTAGAAGATGACGATTCTGTGTGTGTCAGTGATGATGGTCAAAATGGTTTGAGGTTATCCAAGTGCAACTCGGAAGATGCTTGAAAGAACCTTCTAATGTTCAAGAAGCTGATCGGAGTGCTAGTTCTGCAAATGTCAGTGCCTCCGCTCAAAATGGATCTGAGCTTACCACAAGTGAGTTGGCAGTCATTACCATCAGCAATGACATGGAAAATGAACCCAAGCTTTTCACATGCAACTCAGAAGATGTTTTTGAAAAATCTATTATTGGTCAAGAAGCTGACCATGATGATAGCTCGGTATATCTCAGTTATGGTGCTCAAAATGAATATGAGGTTACCATATGTCATTCAGATGTTACTCAAGAGGATGAGGGTGAGGATAGAACTGCAGGTGCTGAAAAGAAATTGGAATCTACAGCATGTGAATCAGGAGGTGCTTCTTTAAAACCTGCTATGCATGAAGAGGCTGCTGGAGGTATTAATACCACAGATACAACTAAAGATATTCATGTTACTGAAGAAACTAATCAATCATTCAATGTGCAAGTGCCAGCAGAATTTACTGATGCCAAAGAACCTTCTATTGATGACATATGTGGTGCGTTCAGCGGAATGAACCTCAAGGGAGATGTATATTTTGATCCTGCTGAGTCTTCCACATGTCCAAGGAACAAATTGATCATCTCCAGGAGGAGGAGAACACCTGAAGAGGAGGAATACTTGCGAGGTTTCAATCCACGGGCACCGAATTTTCTTCCTCTGGAATTGGATCCAGATGCAGAGAAGGTTGACCTCAAGCATCAAATGATGGATGAGCGGAAGAATGCTGAAGAATGGATGATTGATTATGCACTTCAGAGGGCAGTGACAAACTTAGCTCCTGCTCGGAAGAAGAAAGTAGAGCTTCTTGTCCAGGCCTTCGAGACTGTCCTACCGCATGATGAGGATGATAAGAAAAACATGTCACCCTCAAGGCCTGTCCAAGCCTGCAACTGATAACATTAGAGGTAAGAGTTTATTTCTTTGAAATGTTGTTCCTGGCATTAGTTCTGTCATACGAGCAAATTCTTTACACTAACTCCTCTTCTGCTTTTCTGAATCTTTTGCAGTTAGTGGTTACACTAATGTTGATCTTGACGCGCAAAGCTACTAACTCGGAGGTTACTGCAATATTAGTGCCAGTGACCTGCTCCAAGTTTGAATGAGAGAGCTACTTACTAGTTTGCTAGAGGAAACTAGAGAATAGAGATCTCTAGCTGAGTTGTTGTGACATAGGAGCTCACTCCTGCTCCACAAGGAAGGATAACTACTCATTACTGATCAAGGTATTCATATCCAGTTGCTGAGTTGCAAAGAGATTGCTCCCGGCTTGAGTTTGTAATTTATTTATGTGTGTATACATGTCTCGTGTGCTAATGTTGTCTGATATTGTGCTGGTATGAGGCTTGGAAAATGTCACTGGTGATGAGATCCATGTCTCCTTTGGTAAAGATCAATAAAACTCATCTTGAGTGCACAGCTATTGCTACTGAGGTCGAATCTATTTCTGTGTCTCAATAGCACCCCATATACACATGTTTGCATTGCAAATTGTAATGCAGTAGCAAATCCTGAGAGCCATGCGTCTCTCTAAGTGCACACGCCTCTGAGTTTTCGTGAAGAGTCTAGTACCAGTTACTGAATCGTCTGAAGATCATCAGGTTGATGTAACACATTAACCGATCTGACGGTTCCAGCTTAGCTGTCTCAGTTGTAGAACAGTCCATGCCGGTGGTCACTGCTGAGTGTCACTCGAATGAGATATGCACAAGTAGTCTCCATCTACATTGACGCAAGAACAGATTAGCCCAGTCACGGGTCTCTTAAGTTCTAATGGACGAGATCGACACGCAGACGGCAGCCAACCATGGGTCCTCTGATGTGACGCCACCCCCAACAATCGGCATCCTCGAGTCGACGTCGCTGTCTGGTGTAGCATGATCTTCGTGTATCACATGAGTAGATATGCTTTCAATTCCATAACAAAAAAGATACGCTTTCATTCCATAGAATTATTATTAAGTTGGTCGCTTTTCGAGAATTTCTGTCTTTTCAGTGCAATTCGTGGTGCTTGGCATGAGAGCATATCAAAGAGTTTCCAGAACCCACGCCTGGCTGTGCCGAAAGCTGAAATTCAACAGTTTCACATTGACATCCACTTTACCTTCAAGTTGCCGAACCATGCTTCTCAGACTGATGCACAAACCGGCAAAGTCATTGGGAGAAAAATTCTCATGCTGCCCCAAGAAGGAACCTGGATCGTGACAATTTCAGAGTTGTAGAGCCGAAATACTCGACAGACATCAACATATCATAGCAATCAGACATGCAACCATCATTAAAGGAATGCATGAAAAGGAGTCATGAAATTTCTGCTCAGTGCTCACACACAAGGACTGATTTACAGAGGAGGTATATTGAAAAGCCAAGATACAGTAACAGGTTTGCAGTTGCAGTCTCTCACACAAATTTGCGGTAACAGTACATACAACATTTTCTTTCAGAGTTTTCATACAACACTATTTGCACCCTCTTAGCATGTATTTTTTTTCCACGCGAAGAATCTTCTCCATTTCCATTTGAAGTAAACGGAAATACATGACACAACCTCTTAGCGTATATGATTTCCATATTGTCCTGGCTTTTGAGACTGAGCTAAATATCACATGATAAGCAGTAGCACTCAACGGTCCAGCAACAGGGTAAACTATCTTTCAGACCTTTATATTGCAAACTGTTCTCCTTGCCTAGTCATGTTTAAGGATCCCATGTGAAAGCTTCATGTCCCGGAGTCCACGCAACACCGACCCAAGACCTTTCCATAAGTTGTGTAGCCTGACAGAATCCACAGCTCTGTTTACCCCTTGATATCTTCAGTTGCTCCTCCCATTGAAAAGAGTTGTCTCTTGTCGGCAATGAATGATGTCCTGATTTCTTAACAGGTGCTTGTGCGCAGATATTTCTTGTAGAGAGTTGTGCAGCTCCTGTAGGTTCCCTCTGTACTGACTATAAGGAGTTCATGAATCATGATCCAACTTTTCTTTTCAACTCTCAAGGCGGACTAGCACACTGTTCATAAACAGGAATAATGAGGCAAATGAAAATGTCAGAAGACAAAGAGAATAGCCTTGCAGGCAATCTATACTAAGAATCTTCGAGCTGTAGATTCAGTAGTACCTCATAACAGACATAGCAATTATTTTTGATATTTTCATGATTGATTTTTTTTTTTAGAACTTGGATTTTTATGATTTTACAGTGGAGATGAAAACATCGATTTTTTAATATCCAGTGACGTTAGTATTTAAGTTTTTCAGATTATTTCGATTTTTTTTTATTATTCTGGAAAAACTAAAATTTTCATTTAGTTAAAAATTCAAACTAATAAATAATTTAGAAAAGGTTCAGAGGTCTAAATGTCTAATTCATTCGACCATCTTGGGCTGAAATTGCTTGTATCCACTTCGCCTCTTGGTTACAGCAGCAGCAACAACAACCAAGCCTGTCCAGTCCCAAGCAAGTTGGGGTAGGCTAGAGTTGAAACCCAACAAGCACCCTCGATCCACGGTTCGGACACAGGTCTCTAGGTATATCCCATCCTTTCAAATCTCTTTTTATTGCTTCCCTGCCTCTCCTCACATTATTATCTTGACTTAGAACTCCAAATAATTTGATATCTGGATATTTTCCGACAGATATCCGTATCCCGCAGCCATCAGTTGTCACGTATCTGACAAAACATCCCGATATTTGAAATTAATTATGAGATTGGTCAAAGAAATATATGTCCCATTTTTTATCCGTACAACCTACCATTCAGTTCTAAACTACCCGCATCAAGTACCAAGTTCGATCAGTCCAAAATCAGTTGTTGAATAAACCATTGCCATCACCTCTACGTTCTATAAGTCCTTGGTAAATTTTGAATTTTGTGAATTCTGTAAGTCCTGCCTGCACAAAACAACCCAAATTTGCAGCCATCACTGCCCTATGGGCTACCAAAATCAGGAACTCATATGTACTTGAATTCATCTTTTGGCGCTCGACAAGAAATCATGACTGAATGCTAGCAATAGAAACTTATAAAAGTGAATTATCAATCAGTAATCAGTAGAATAAAGATCAGCTAGCTAGACCTATCACAGTTACATCCTAAAACTTAATCTTTACATCTCATCCAACAAATAGAAATCAAAGAAAATATGGCAAACAGACTCACAGCAGTGCCTTTGGTTCTAGCATTTCTGCACTTGGCTGGAACATCCAAGGGCAGAGTCAGGAATGTGCACTCAATGGGCCTCTTCTCCCTGAAATTATACCACCGCCTTCTAACATGTTGGTCTGCAGTAGAATTACAGTAAGATGGGGGCATTTCAAGTACTATATGGGAAACCAGAAAAGCACTGATACATGATCTTGGCGCAACCTTGCCTAAGTCAACTTTACAGTTACAGTTTGAAAATCAATAATTATATTACAGGATACATGATCCTTGAAGGGCCAATCTAAACTTAGAAGTAATAATATGCAAAAGAACTGAAGAGACTGGCACCTTCTTATGATCATGTGATCAGCATTGGTGAGCCAGAGCCAGGAGGCCAGGATTCAAGTTTTCCATTATGGCTGCACACCACCGAATCCCAATTTCAACAGCCTTGCAAAAAAACAGCTTTCATAGATTTTTTTCTCTACAGAAAAGAAAATAGACAACACATTCAGAAAGCAGATCTGCAAAAGGAAGTACACAGCTGAATGGTAATTCGGCAATTTATGTGTATATATCTGCAAAAAGTGATAACACAAACTTTTAGGTACCTGAAATATAGTTCTTTAAGTAAAATAAAGAATAATAGCTATTGGAATATCTAAGCAGTTAACAGACTCCTACAAGTAAAATAATGCATTAAGAATTAAGGGACAAAAGCGTCTTGACAGAGAGTGCAATAAACATGGCACTGGGCCAAAAGAGACCATACCATATGTCTGCAACCATGCATGTGTATGTGCAAAGCAAGTAGCCTGCAAAGATTGACAGAAACTTAGCAACTATTAGTCACAAACTTAGAGAATGGCATATATGTCAAAGCTGACCACATAGTCATTGCATCATATATGTACACTGCAAGAGCTTCTGCTTTATATACTAAACTTCTCGCCATTCTAAATAAGGATCGAGGAAAACATATCAGATAATATGAAGAACGAGATTAGGTTGAGAAATATGAAATGCAATAGCAATTTGTGCCAAAACCCATACTGTGAAACATCAAATACGGAAGAAGAACAATCCATTATATAATACATCAAATACTCGTAAGTGTTCTGGAATGCTTCAGTGAACACCAGTCAATATTTTGATTTTAAATCATTTATTCTGCAGTACATGTCGTTAGTGTTCTAGAATGCTTCAGTGAACACCAGACATATGCATCAATCAACATTTTGATTCTAAATCATTTATTTTGCAGTACATGTCTTGAGTGTTCTCAAATGCTTTAGTGAATACCAGACATATGCATCAATCAACATTTTGATACTAAATCATTTATTTTGCAGTACATGCCGTAATTGATGCTTCAGTGAATACCAGACACATGCATAAATCAACATTTTGATTCTAAATCATTTATTTTGCAGTACATGTCGTAAGTGTTCTCGAATGTGAACACCAGATGTATGCATCAATCAACATTCTGACATAATCACGGGGCTGAAGCCCTGGCTGCGCATGTCAGGTCTTTACATGTGCACTAAGTTGCAAGCTGAGATCAAAGTTTCTCTAGGACCTTTTCCTACCAGGATGAAATGATTGAGAAAACAATGTAGGCAGCTATAGTTACTCTTATGTTATCTAAGTAAACTCAACCCTCTTAATGTTGTTTTAGTAGATTATCTTATCTTCATCCTAAAAAGACCCGACAGTCAATGTCTGATAGCTTCACCAGAGATTAAGAGCCCAATAGATGAATAAATAAACCCAAAATGTTCTTTTTAATCTAAAGAACTGACTGGGCATCTCTGTTCATTTACCTCCAAAGATGTGCTCTGGTGCCATTTGTTTCAACAAAGAGAACTAAATAGCATTGGAGGCATCAGCGAACTAAAGTCATCACAAATAGCTGCCGAGATTTTTAGCTCATAACTTGGCAGACGTTGCTAAATGGTGCTCTGCTGCCATTTGTTTCAGCAAAGAAACATAAATGTGCATCGACATCCACCGGCCACGTCACCAGAACTTTTCCCTGTCAACAATGTTTTGGTTTGATGACATATAATTAGGATGGATCGTCTGGCTAATGGCAAAATAGTCCAATGCAACAGAACTAATCTATATGAAATAAGGTTTTTAATATATCTCTGTTGAGGTACAAATTGAGGTATAAAGATGAACATAACATGAAGATGTTTTTAATACAAGAGATCAAGGTCCTGATATGCATAGCAGTATTATACAAAATAAGTTGCAGGTTGGTTGCATAGCTCTGTTGAGCAACAAACAGAGAGATGTGCAGCTATGACAGAGGATGCATATTTTGTACTTTGTTAGGACATTTTAAATTAGTCTACAATTCTATGCAGACACCTTGAGCTATAATTAAGTAAAAACGAGAACTAATATGTACATGGAAATCAATGGAGAGAAGCACACACCTTTTTGTAATTCCAGTACAGCTTTATGTAGATAATATCAAAGCCTTAGAGCTTTGCAGAGAATCAGGGACTTTTGTGCTCCTGCTCAACAATGACATAACAATAAGCAGATACAATGAACGCATTAATGAAAAAAAAAAAAATAGTCAATTCACAAGAATAGCTCGAAAATAGAGCAGAGGTATATGTACTATAGAAGGAGTATTTTTCAGTCTCATAAAATCCACACATTTGAGTGCAATCTGATCTGATGTTTCAGAAAATGGGAGACAAAGATCAATGATTTATTTATTCGAACAGGCTGTGCAATAGCGAAAGTGGCAAGCATATTTACATGTTTCTGCAATGTAAGCTGTCTGATCAACACATTCAAAATACTTCAGGTAGTACATGCATTAGTAGAACCCTGCTCATTCACTTTCTTTGGTAGGCTTACTATTCTTGTCAGATAGAAGGGCTCTGTGATAAGGCCAAGAACGGAGTAGACAAAATGAACAAATTACTGATAGTGTGACACCTGCTTTAGAATCACATTGAGCCTCTGGATTATTCTTGCTAAATACTTCACCAGCAGGTCTTCACATTCCGTTGCCCACTTTGCAAAGGATACACCTACAAAATTGAACAATAATGTAAATATTTTCGTGGTCATTATATTCATGGTAAACAACATCAGTTTTAACAATACATACCACCTTGCCGCAGCCCTTCTGATAAACCTCCACAGCCAGCAAAATGTCAAGAGTACCTAGACGGTTTTCTTTTTGGCACATCCAACCATTTCCCTGAATTATTTGACAAGTCTCACAGATCTGCTTTCCTTTGTTTTTTGAAGCACTTGTTGCCCTTTGCACCATAGACATGAACCTAACATTTGGATGCAACTACTGCAGACACAGAACACAAATTCAGGGAACTATCAAAACAATCACTAAATGAATCAGAACAACTTCAGCAAGACTTATTGGATTGTTGGAGTGGTAGTTGGAGTAACAGATTGGGGACACATTGTTATGTCATAATAAGAGTTGGATTGTTGGAGCATATAGGATTATTATGTCAATGGAAGTTCGAAGGATTCACATCCCAAGGAATAGACATCTGATTTGCTTCTTGTTCAAACAGATCAAACCAAATGTCCATCTTGCCAATATATTTTACTAATCCTCAAAGCGCCATGTTGAAAAAACTTCTTGAGGAACAAATATAGCAACAAATGGTTTTACATGATGGAAAAAGTGGAGGTAGTATTATTTAGTAGGAAAAGAACATTTAATTCTTACAGCTCAACAAAATTTTATTTCCTGACAATGCAATGGTTCTGCTAGGTAGTGAATTGAATGCCCAGTTGTTATGTTCAAATTCTGAAATTAATTACATGTGTTATTGAGGTAGACAAAAAAAACAGAGTAATCTTATGAGAGATGTTCAGATCCTTAAAAAAAAAAAAAAAAAAAGAATAGCTATCTTGAGACCCCTACTAACAGGTTGTGCCATGAAAATTTTAATCTAGGTACCAGCCACCCATCCAAAAGGACACACATATTTTTATTTTTTTGAAGGAAGATACATGCAGGTTCACTTACCTCATCAGTCATCATGTTGTAGTTAATGGATGCTAGCTGAGAGATGTTCATCATAATTTTTCATACCCGGTATGTAGAATGCAGGCATTTCCTCAAACACCTGGTAGGCTACATCCATGCCAAGAACCGCTATTCACCATGTCTCATCAGCCACCGTGCCATGGCCGCAGCCGCTGCTCCTCCCTCCGCTAGCCCTTGCCCAGCGAGCAGACAGGACAGCGCCGCCTCTGCTCCGAGCACCGCGGAACCGCCCCTCGTGCCGTCCTGACCGAGCCCGTCGTCGCCCTTCTGAAATGTGCGCGTGTGTCCTGCAGCGCCGCAGGCGCTCGTGGCAGAGACGCTGCTCATAATGGCACGATTTGATTGTCCTTTCAGAATCATATCTTTTATTTCTATGATTCTATGATCACCTTTGAACAAGAGATACAAAGCTATCTACCCCCAAATAAGAGCTGGTACTATGCGACTGTCCTGGCTTAGTTTTTCCCTTCATTTTATAGCTCGCTCGAGACATGAAATGGTAGCATGTGGTGTTCTACCAATCGACCGCATGACTCAGCACTGGGAGGCAGTACAGGTCGTAGCAAACAGGGTTGAACATAACACACTGCCGACTCGCCTCAGTCCAATCCCCTCAGCTCTCCCCGTTCTCACCTAGCTCTCCTCCTCGTTCTCACGCTCTCACCAAGTCCGTCAGCTCTCTTCCTCCCTCAGCTCTCTTCCTCTCGTTCTCAACTTCTCATTGTGATTGAAATGAGCCACATGCCGGCACCGAAGTGGTCGAAATAGAGCTCTGAAGAAACTTGTGTGCTTATCAAGAAATACCGTCGATGCCGCGGGGGCGCCAGTGTACCGCCGCCGCCGCCGCCGCATCGGTACCGCTGACGCATGGGTGCCGCTGCACGTACGCGGCCGCGCTCGCAGCTCCCGTGCCCTCGTCCGCGTGGACTGGCGCGCCGTGGCGTCCGCGGTGAACTGTCGCACACCTCTTCAGTGCAAGAAGCGGATGGAACACCTCAAGAGTCAATACATGAAGGGGCTGGCGCCACGCCTGTACAAGGACCTGCCATTCTACAGCATTCTTCACGCTGTCTTGGCCGATGAAGTCGGAGACCGCAGCGCTGGAGCGGTGGAGGGCAGCAGGGCCCCGGCGGGATGTGATGGAGCGGTGGCGGATGAGGGCGGATCCACGGCTGGCAACACCAACAACGGTACGGTGGTGGTTGATGTTGTTCCGTCCGACGACGTGCGCGACATTGCGATGGTCGACGCGCCTACTAGTGCGACAGCACCGGCGGCGGCGGGCTTTGTTCCGGCAGGAAACGCCAGCCGCGGTTCAGCCCCTGATGGTGCGGAGGGCGCTTCTGTGGCTGGGGACGCAGGTGGCACCGCATCGGTGGATGCGCGTGGTGGCGCCTTGGTCCACGAGGACTGCCGCGCTGCGGCGGGCGCCCTGGTCGCCCTGAACTCGTGCCGCACCTCCGACGACATCACGCACAACCAGTGCAGCGGGCGCGTCAAGCTCCTCAGCGTCATCTACGAGAAGAAGCATGACGCTGTGGGCGAAGAATGCAGCGGCGTGGAGACGGACGCTAGCGGGAGTGCTTTCGTCGACGGGCATGGGGCTGCTGCAGAGACCGCGCGCCGCCGTGCTACTTGTGTGCCGCCACCGATCCCGAAGATGCCGAGAAACGCCGCCGCTTCGTCTGCCAACAGCATGGCCGTGGACGATGAGGAGGCGCGCGTCAATGAGCCAGTGGATCCCATTCCGCCAAACCTGTTGGCTGAATCACCGGCCCCGGGGTCTGCCGACGCAGAAGTGATCATTAAGCTGGCGGAGGAGGTGGCGAAGCTGGCAGAGGAGGCGACGAAGCAGGTGACGATGCTGGGAGGTATATACAAGGACCTGGGCGCTATGTACAAAGACCTGAGGACGAAGGAGCTCGACGTGGAGAGGGAGAAGGCCGCGGCTGCGCATGCTGGAGCCAGCCGCCGTGCATAGTGTCCATGCCACACTTTTGGTAAGCGAACCCCGGCTCTGTTAGCTAAATTGATGCGTCATTTGTAATCTTTGTTCGGTTAAGATTAGGAGAGTCTTGTAATAGCTAGATATGGGGAGGACGTGTTCGGTGGCATGCTAGAACACGATTCATCCTGAGTCGGCGCCATCCCGGGCACTGCGAGCGCGCACGGTGTGTTGGGGTGGCGCGGGGATCCTAGGCGTATGTGCCAAGGATTGTATCTGATATAAATATCAAGGGGAAATTTGCCACAGGACACAAAAAGTGGCGCGCAGCATTTGTTGGAACACACTTTTGGATCGAACACTCACCACCAAAATAGTTGTCATTTATAAACCATAAGGCCTATGACTATGAAATTTTAACAAAGAATAAAGATATGATAGTTATCTACAAATCATTTAATACTCACTTTCACAGAAAACCTTGTTAAGGACATAAAATCATGTCCACCATAGTTACGTTGACCTCATAGTCATAGCATCATATATGTACACAGCAAGAGCTTCTGCCTCATATACTAAACTTCTCGCCGTTCGAATAAGGATGGAAGGAAACACATCAGATAATGTGAAGAACGAGATTAGGTTGAGAAATATGAAATGCAATAGCAATTTGTGCCTGTGCAACATCAAATACGGAAGAAGAACAGTCTATTATATAATTCATCAAAGAGAAGGCAGTGTGGCTGGTGTCGAAACCTTTGAAAGGAAGAGCAGCAAGCTGCCCGCCGTGACATGGCCAAACGGACTGCCAGTGCCGAGCTTGTAGGTTCCCTCTCGCTGCCAAACGGACTGCTGAGTCTTGGGTCTGTGTGGATGGATCATGGATGTAACAGTTCTGTGATAATGAAATCCAACCCTTAAAAAAAAAAAACTTAGCCATCTGTACTCCAACATGTGATCAGCATTGCTGCTCGTACTAGCACGATTTCCTTGTCCTTTTGCTTTTAGAATCATATCTTTACAATTATTACTAGTATAATGCCCCCTGCTAACACCATGGCTTCATTTTAGGGATGCCCATGCAATCCCGAGGGATGCTTAGGTTGGTCGACGATGCCAAAAGCTAATGATGTCTGTCTCCCAGCACGAGAAGCATTTCTAAAGGTTCACCTGGAATTCAACTAACTCTCTCTTAAGAAACTGAAGAACCAAGCTATATTTTCCAGCGCCCACATCTCCAAGAAGAACCTAACAAATCAGAATATAATGAAACATTGATATACAAATGCAAAATAAGGCAAAGAAACCCAAATTGAGAGTTCAAAAAGGGCATAAATAAATTCTTAAAAACTTCTACCAACAACCATAACTGCAAGGACCCCATCTATTTGTCAGGGGCGATAATCCAAAGGGAAAAAAAACGAGCAGAACAACCCCACACACTGAGCACCAAGCAGCGAAGTACTGGTGATCAAGATCTGGACGGCCGCAATTCGATCAGCGGCTAAACCAAGAAATGAAATTGGGCGCTCGGGAAACAATATTGCCTAGCCTGAACTCAAAACAAAGTTTTGAACAAAAAGCAAAGACGATAAATGAACAATGTTCCAATATCTCAACCACTCATGCTATCCCTTTCGACAGTTCCATTTTATTTTTGAAAAGCCACCAGACAAATGTATTTCTGTAATATTCAACTCCTATGAAAACTTCCCAGTTTCAGAAAAAAACAAATCATGACCCATTAGGAATTAAATGGACTTATGTACTCCAACTGCATAGAGTACTAACCATACATTTTCTGCACAAATCCAGGCCATTTCAGAGAGTTTTTTATTCAAAGAGGGAAATCCTAGCATCTAATTGATTCCTTCTAATGTACCTGCAAGAACATTTAAATAAAACATTATTACCTACCTTTACTGCCCTGATATCAAGGTTTATTTTGAGGACTGCAAAGGATCCAGGTTGTACTACTCATCAGTCAGCATGTTGTAGTTAATGGATGCTAGCTGAGAGATGTTCTACACATCACAAAAAAAAAGGACAGGACAATTCAGTCATGAAAGGCAAGATTCAGAAAAAGAAAACTTGTATGCAATGGAACAGGGAATTTTCCAGCTAATATTTTAGCTTGATTGAGAAGTTGCTGAAAGAATATTTCACCCACTTTGGTGTTCTTACTGATCTTGTTCTTCTCGGTGGGGAAGGGAGCAATAAGTCTGTGATAACAACTGATAATAAGAAGTCATTCAAAAAATGTCCTATTTATTGAATACTTTTTTTTATGATATGGATATCCAATATCATAAAGAAGATATTCAATAAATAGGACATTCAATAAATAAAAGTGAATTTGTGTGGTGGAAGAATTTGTTTAAATAAATAGGACATTCAATAAAGATATTCAATAAAGAATTGTGTTCTATGAGCAGCATATCCAATATCATAAAATGCTAATATTCAGTGCTCTAGAAAACAAGTTGAGAAGTGCACCATAGGGGTGAACAGACACCGAGGCGGTAATATTCGGCCGGCGTCGCCGCCGTCGCCGGGCGCCCGGCGCCGGCGGCAACCCCCACCCCCGGCGCCCGCACCACCCCCACATCCACCTCCTCCTCTCCCCCTCCAGATCTCTCCCCGGGCATGCCCGGGTCTCGCGATGGACGCGTATTCGAATCGGCGCCCAACGCTTGCCCGCCGGACTTGCCGGCCCCGCGTCGGGGAGGCCGCCCTTTGCTACAGGGACCGCCGCGGCCGGGCTCGCCGGGCGCCTCGGGTCGCTCGGCGCCAGCCATTGTCGTCGCTTCCGCCGTGCCTCCCGGCCCGCCCACTTGTTCCAGCCATGGCGGCGCCCGCAGCGCCGTGTCGGAGGCCGTTGAGGCCGGCGTCGCCGCCGCCTATTCCTATCTTCTCCCCCTCCCGGGCTAGGCCCAGAGTGTAGCGGGCGGGCTCGCCGCCATCCTTCCATTTATTGGCCGCGCCGCCCCCGAGGCCAAGGGCAGGGCTGTCACCTTCAGCTTGCTCGACAGAATCGGCCCGACGGCACATGTCTGCTGGTGTTGTCATTCAGGCGAATCTGTTGTCGTGCCGTGGGGCTCGCCGCCGGACGCTTTTGTCCATTTGCTCTTTTCTCCGAGGGCACCCTACTCTCCCTCCGAAGATCAAGGAGATTGGACAACGGATGAACGGGTAATCATCTACTCAGATCTAATAACTAAATAAATATAATCGGCTTATCACCGCCTTCCTCAGAGGCGTACGATGTATCAGGATATACCTCGCCGCCGGTGCATTGGCACGATGCATCGGGCACTGGATTGCAACCGTCACCTTCGCGTCCGTCTCAGCTCATCCCAGTTGGATTACCCACACCGTGGTGTCGAAAAAATGCCCGCCTCCCTCGATCGACAAGTTCTTCCTGAATACCCGGTTGTGACGCCGCGGCGGCGGCGACGGCGGCGTCGCCGCCGTCGGGTCCTCCTATCATGTCGTTGGTCAACTCAAAAAGCCGCGTATGGGTCGGAGCCTCCCGCTCCAATCAATCGCCTCTGTGCGTCCAGATCAGATGTCCGCCGGGAATCAGCAAACCTCTTGCCGTCGTCGCCCGGCGATCGAAGAAGAGGAACTGCTTTGCTCCCGCTGGAGCCTTCCTAAGTGTCCCCTCGTGGGCGTGGCCACCATCGGCGGTGAGCGAAGGAGATTGAAGACAGGATATGCGTGCCAATCGCCAATTCTAAGTCGGGGCCACGCCTACGCCGCGGCGCAGCCTCCACCCACACCCACTGGCGTCGTAGTGGCCGTTTGTTATGCGGGCCCAATGGGAAAGTTGGGCTGCGCGGTCGGACGCTGGAGAGGTTGTCAAGAAGAACCCTCTTCGGGCGCGGCATGCCGCCGCCAAGCGGCGTTTTGAGAAACGTTTTGAATGGAGCTCAATATGGAATTTGAGGAGGCTTAGTGCGCGAATTTATGGTCAGCTTTGTTTTGATGCAAATTGGTCACCATGTAATGCTTGATGTATTTTTGGTAGGTTTAACCGTAAGCTGTTTGGTTACGGTGCTTCTTGTATTTTGAACTTTCTTACGCTTAATGAAATACGGCGAACGGCGCGATCTCGAAAAAAAAAAAAAAAAAGTGCTCTAGAAAACATTTCATTAATATTGTTCCCAATGTTCCAATCCTATTCCTGTATGCATCTCCATTTATTTCAAGGCACCTGTCAGTAGACTCACTCTATACACTAGGTTTGAGACCTGCATGTTGTCATTCAGTAATCTGTTGGTATATTTTGTTTGCTCAAAAATTACACGGAGAACTAATCACCAGATCTAATAACTAAATAAATATAACTTATAGAGGCGTACATGTATCAGATATACTGCCATTGGACTGCAGCAAGCAACTACAGCTCATCCCAGTTGGATTAAAAAATGTACCTTTTCAAGTTCTTCCTGAATACCACGAATTGAAGTTCCTCCTATCACAAATTGGATCTCCACTCAATCTCTGTGTGTCCAGATCCCAATCAGCAAAAGCAGCTCAATTTCAACAACTCCAGCCAGGCGTAAGGAGAAGAAAAAACAGTGGCAATCTCTTTGTTATATGGGAAAGTAAGAAAGAAGCAATTGAAAACTTGAATGACAATTGAATTTGATCTTACTTTTTGAATTTCCCTGCCTGCAGCTTTACAGTTTGATGCATTGTCGGTCACCACTTGAATAACATTTTTGGTCCAATTTCATCAATGGCTTTTTTAGTATCAGCAATTGCTTCACCAGTTTTTAAATTCCAGAGTAATCTTCTGCATATAAGAAGCATGAACCTCTGCTATTTGAGGCAAGCACATTCAACAGTGGCTGACCTTTAATATTAGTCCATCCATCAGATACAACAGAGACTCCTTTTGTTAACCTATTTTAGTTAAACAATAGTGTTAAAATATTAGTTAGAAAACAACAGTGCCAGCCATTCAGTTAATTATTAGCACATTCATTGTGAAAGGTTATGCAATAGTCTCAAATATTCAGAAGCTAAGTGATACAATTACTATGCACTGCAGACAGGTGCCTGACTCAGGCATTTCATCGAACACCAATTGTACACCAAGATTGCATGGTAAAAGTTGAATACCTGACAGGGTGGTTCTTCCTCTTCATCGTCGAGTTCGATGGCCCCTTCCTCACCGCTGGAACGCTCGATCGCACAGAGCATCGGGGAGCTGGTCCGCCGTTAGTGCGCTCGTCCTTGCCCAGCTAGAAGACAGGACAGCGCCGCCTCCGCCTCTGCTGGCCCCAAGCACCGCGGAACCACCCCTCGTGCATGTCTGCTGCGCCGCAGGCGCTCGTGGAGGAGACGCTGCTCCACGATTTGGTCGTCCTTTTTGAATCATATCTGCTGCTCCACGATTTGGTCGTCCTTTTTGAATCATATCTGTAATTCTAAATGTACCTCTTCGTCTCACAAATCCAAACACTCCGCCAACTCGCCTCCATATATAAAGTCCATCCCTCACCTCTCCTCCTCATTCAGTCTAGCTCCGTCTCATACACAGTGCAATCCCTCAATCCCTCAGCTCTCCTCGTTCTCACTGTGATCGGGATGAGCCAGATGCCGGCAAGGGCATGGAAGCGGTCTTTCAAGCGTTGGAGCCCTGAAGAGACTAGGGTGCTCATCGACGCATGGGCACCGCTCTACCGTCGCCGCCGCAGCGGTACCATGGACGGCCGCGCGCGTGACCTCGTCCTCGAGGACTGGCGCGCGGTGGCGTCCGCGGTGACCTCGTACCGCGTCAACACCGCCGGCCTCGACTCCTGTCGCACACCTGTTCAATGCAAGACACGCATGAAACACCTCAAGAGGCAATACGTGAAGGGGCTGGCGCCACGCCTGGGGTGGCCATTCTACGGCGTTCTACACGCTGTGTTGGCTGATGAAGTCGTGGACCGCAACGCTGGAGCGGTGGAGGGCGGCGGGGCCTCGGCGGGATGTGATGGAGCGGCGGCGGATGAGGGCGGTTCTGCGGCAGGCAACGCCAATAAAGGTACGACGGCGGTGGATGATTTTGTTCCGTCCGGTGACGAGCGCGGCAGTGTGGCAGCAGCGGCGGAGGGCTTTGTCCCGGCAGGGTACACCACCCGCGGTTCAGCTGTGGAGGTGCCTGATGGTGCCGTGGTTATCGTGGATACGCGCGGCAGTGCCTTCATCCACGAGGACTGCCGCCCTACGGCGGTCGACCTCAACTCCGGCCGCACCTCCGAAGGCATCAGCTCTGAGAGAACGCACGACCAGCAGGGGGGGGCAGGGGGAGCGTCAAGCTCAGTGACGTCTACGAGAAGAAGCGTGACGCTGAGGACGCTAGCGGGGGTGCTTTCGTCGACGGCCGTGGGGCTGCTGCAGAGGCCGCGCGCCGCCGTGCTACTTTGTGCCGCCGCCGATCCCGAAGAGAGCTAGAAGGGCCAAGCCAGCTGCGTCGTCTGCCAACACGGCGGCGGGATCCGGGGACGCAGTAGTGATAACCAAGCTGGCGGAGGAGGTGACCAAGGTGGCGGGGATGGTGACCAAGCTGGCAGGGATTTACAAGCATCTGAGGACGAAGGAGCTCGACGTGGAGAGGGAGAAGGCCGCGGCGGCGTATGCTGGAGCCGGCCGCCGCCGCCGTGCAAAGTGTCCATGCCACACTTTTGGTAAGCGAACCCCGGCTCTGCATGGCGTGGCTTTTCCTCCTCTCCCTGCCCATGCCGATCTTATTCTGTTTGTGACGTGTTGACTAACCGTGTTCTTGCTTCTCTTTAACAGGAATCAAGTAAGGATCAGGAACTGCCTGCAGCGCTCTAGGAGAAATCTTTTGTTCTGGAATGGTATGTATATATTCTGTTCGCGAACCTGCTATCGGTATGGTATGTAGTGTATTTTGCGAACCTGTTAAAGTTATGTATTTTGCGAACCTGTTAACGCTATGCGTGTGTTATGCTGAAAGCCAGCAATCTCTCGTAGCATGGTTGGCTTAGACTCTGTTATCTTGTTTTGTGAAAAAAAATATAAGGTTTAGTTGCTAATGAAATGAACAAGCAATGTTCAGTTGTCAACTATTTGCACTTCAATTTGCATTCGTGTCGTGTTGGCTGGTTTGGCTGCTATGCTGGGGATGTGTGCTTGTTGCTATTCCGCCTTCAATTTCTCCCGGCTTGAGTTAGTTTAAGTGTGTGTATACATGTCTCGTGTTGTGCTGGTAGCTGTATGAGGCTTGGGAAATGTCAGTGGTGACGAGGTCCATGTCTCCTTTGGCAAAGATCAATAAAACTCATCTTGAGTGCACAATTGTTGTTACAGAGATTGAATCTTATATCTCCGTCCCAAGATAATCGTATATTTCTCAATCAACTGATGGCAGGAGCAAGGTACACAATTCAACCTCTCCTAAAGTTCAATTTTTGTGGGAAAGAAGAAGCAACAACCATGGTGAGATCAAGTGTGTGGAGCATGATAAAGTACAGTTCAGTTTCAGACACAGGTAGGGATAGAGTCTAGTAGGTCATCTTCTCCATCAGATGATAGAACGACCATCTCCGTGGGACTTCATCAAATGCTAGAATCAATCGCTTTGGGACAGAGGGGGTAGCAAGATTTCTATAGTTTCAATCAATTGATGGCATGAGTCTTCTCCTCAATTCAACCAGCTTAAAGTTCAAAATGCAAAGGAAAATGCAACAACCATAAAGGCTTCAAGTCCTAGGGCATCTTCATTACAGTTCAGTTGAATCAGTAGGAGATAGATCAATATTATTGTCATCATCTAAATCAAGATGATGGAGAGGTTTCTCTCTTCATCAAGTGTTGGGATCAATTTTTTTTTTTTTTTTTTTAGTTTCTGCAGTTTAGCTCTCTTAGAGCTATATTCTCCTCCTTCTTGAGTTGCACCTGCAACTTTTGTGATAATGCCAAAGTTTCTTCATCTTGCTCTTCATTTCCTTCTGTTGGCTCAATGCCAGTGATCCATTCGTTGTCAAAATCATCTAAAACAACGTCATGGATAGGTTTCTCAATGGATCTTTATCCTTGTTGTCCTTCTTTTGCCATAGCCTTGAATTGAACTTGATAAACACAAGATCTTTCATTCTGTCATCAAGGAGCCAGTTACGTCTCTTTGTGTGGACCTGCATAGGTTTCATTATTTTTTATTTCAATAAGTCTAACAAGACAACATTAAAGAACTGATGAATTGAGAAAAAATAAGTAAGTCAAATTCATACTTGTTCAAATGAACTCCAGCATCTCTCACAAGCCGATGAACTGCATGTCAAACTTAGAATTCTCGCAGCTAACTTTCTCAGGTTTGGTGCACTACTTCCATGGTTCAGCCAAGAAATGGGACAAACACAAATCATATGAGCAACATGGTAGTGGCTGGTACAGCTGTACAGTACATTTTGTTTAAACTTTACAGGAAAAAAATGACTCCAGGAGAGAATTGCTAACATGCCAATATTCAGTACAGTAGCACAAGAATGAGACTAATATTACCATTTCAGAGTTGAGACTAATATTACAGCATCTCTAATATTACCCTACAGTACAGTAGCACAAGTATGGATATTTTTCATACCTGGGTCAAAATGGATATTTTTTCCCTGCCTTTTAGCAATTTCTTTACCAAAGGATCCTTCAACATTCTGAAATACTTCAAGCTCTTCAATAATCTTGTCTTGAGTCTCAGCATCTGGAACAAGCTTGGTAATGCAAGTGATTACAACATCTCTAAGTGAAGCATCCTTCTCTATTTCCAACTTGTTTTGATAATAGTAGAAAGGGTTCAAGTAGTACCCAGCCTTATGTAAAGGTGTCTTGAGTTTACTATCCCACCTTTTGTCAATGATTGCAAAAACTTCTTCAAACTTTTTTTCTTCTCATTGTTGAACCTCTTAGAGATCTCATTCTTAGCTTCTACTAGATAACCATGCAAGAACCCCATGGCTGGAACATCACTGTCCATTCTCCTCAACACAAAAGCTAATGGCTCAAAGAAATTTACAGCAGTCTCAACTCCTTTCCAGAAAGTTTCAGATTTGACAACACTATTTGCTTTCTTCCCTTTGGCACTTTTTAGGTAACCGAGTTCATTGAGCTCATCATCCCTAAAAAGCCTCTGCAATTCTTTCTTGTTTTCTAGCAAGCTCTTCAAGTTGAGATAAGCTGTTGCAAACCTTGTAACACCACACCTTACCAAATCTCTAGAAAGAAACTTACTCATGAGGTTCAAAACTCTAGTGTGGGCATATAGAAAAACAGTCAAGCACTTTGCTTTGCTGAATGTTGTTGCAACTCTTGGGATCTTTCCTATATCTTCTAGCATTAAATCAATGGTATGGGCAGCACAGCCATTCCAAAAATGGAGGGATGCTTTGCTTTCAACAAACTTGCTGCTGTCTCATTGGGTCTTGCATTGTCAGTTACAACTTGAACTACATTTTGCACCCCTATTTCCTCAACACATCTATCAACCAGTTCAAAAATGTACCTGCCATCCTTCTTCTCAGCTGAGCAATCCACTGAGTCAAGAAAAACAAACACCATATGCACTATGAACTACCAAATTCATCAAACCTTTATCTCTCTTGTCTGTCCAAGCATCTGTCTTGAATTGTGCATCCATGTAAACACAAGATCTTTCATTCTGTTTTTTTTTTTTTTTTGAAAGAACAGGTGGGGACCAGCATAGAGCCATTACTGAAAATTTCAATAAGTCTAACAAGACAACACAAAAGAACTGCTAAACATAAAGAAAAAATAAGAAAGTCAAATTCAACTTGTTCAAATGAACAAAGAAGGAAACAAAGAAGATGAACTGAATGTCAAACAAGGAATTCTCTAGCCATAATTCAGGTTCAGGGAAGTATTTCCTTTTGGTTCAGCACACCATTTATCCAAACAAAGTTTGGGAAAAACACAAATCATCTCAAACAAGTGGCTGGTACAGTCCTCTGTAATTTTGTTTATCATTTTACAGGAAAAAAAATGACTCCAGGAGAGAATTTATAACATGCCAATAAAAGTACAGTAGCCAAGAATGAGACTAATCAAACCATTTCAGACATTGAGAACTAATATTACAGCAATCCAATCATTACCCCAACAGTACAGTAGCAAAGTATGGATTTTTTTCAAACCTGGGATCAAAATGGATTTTTTCCCATGCAAGGAACAGAGAACACAGCAGAAGGAAGGGAGGTGCATTTGTTTTCTTCAAGCTCTTCAATAATCTTGTCTTGAGTCTCAGCATATGGAACAACCAAAAGCCAGAGGAAAACCTTGTGTTTGTGACACATCCTTCTCTATTTCCAACTTGTTTTGATAATAGTAGAAAAGGCATCTGTGGACCCAGCCCAGCAAATGGGTGTCTTGAGTTTACTATAGAATTTTGTCAAATGATTGCAAAAACTTCTTCAAACTTTGATGTTCTCATTGTTGTGTTGAAGAGATCTCATTCTTAAGCTTCTACTAGATAACCAGCAGAAGAACAGTATTGGCTGGAAATGTCTGTCCATTCTCCTCAAAGGTTTTTGACAAACAATAGCTAATGGCTCAAAGAAATTTACAGCAGTCTCAACTCCTTTCCAGAAAGCCCCAGATTTGACAACACTATTTGCCATTCCCTTTGGACTTTTTAGGTAACCGAGTTCAACAGCTCATCATCCCTAAAAAGGATCCCAATTTTACTTGGCTAGCAAGCTCTCCCATTTTGAGATAAGTTTTTTGCAAACAAGGTAACCCACGGGATATCAAATCTATTAAAGAAACTTGTGCATGTTTTTCAAAACTCAGAGCTTCATTTTGTGTTTTCAAGTCAAGGATCCCAAGCTTTCCATGAATGTTTTTGGCCTTGGGACCATTTCCTATACTTCTTTAGCATTAAATCAATGGTATGGGCAGCACAGCCATTCAAAAAATGGGGGATATTTTCTTACAACAAACTTGCTGCTGTCTCATGGATATTGCATTGTCAGTTACAACTTGAACTACACTTTGAAGACAGAATTTCCCAACACATCTATCAACCAGTTCAAAAATGTACCTGCCATAGCCTTCTTCTCACCTGGTAATCCACTGGTCAAGAAAAACAAACACCATATGCACTATGAACTACCAAATTCATCACACCTCTATGTCTTGTCTGTCCAAGCATCTGTCATTTTGCTGCATCCATTTAGCTCCCAAGACTCTTGGTGAGACTTCAATCTCTTGCACTTTCCTCTTCCTTTTCTGTAAGAATTTTCCACTCATTTCATATGGAGTTGGCCCTCTCAAGTTTCTGCCAAAGTCTCCAATAGCCTCAAGCATAAGATCAAAGCTAGGCAATGTCACTGTGTTGTGTGGGATACCTGCTTCATAAAAAAAAATTGGCATATGTACTCACATGCTCTATCCCTTTTCTCTTCCCTTTTTTTTCAGTTGATAGCTTGATTGGACCTTTTCAGCAACACCAGATTTGCCCTTCCTTGCAGCCACTATTTCTTCTGGTGTCAGTTTACAATACTTATCCATAGGTCCACCTGAAGAAGCACCTTTGCTTGTCACCTTCTTCAACACAACAACTGAATTGCCATCTCCATCACTGTGTTCTCCTTCAGAATGGCTCAAATCAACTTCAGCCCTATCTTGTTCTTTCTCTCTGCTCTTCCTTTCCTTGTTATCTACCTTCTTTGACACCAGCTTAAGCATTTCTTCTTGCACATCATGTGGGACTTTATTACACGTTGCAACACCACATTTAGGAACTTTACCTAGGTGGTATTTGATTCTGGTTATTCCACCATGGTAAGTATTGTCACAGTAGTTGCACTTGAGAGAATTTTTCTTGTTCACATCTGGCATCGTGCAATGCTTCCAAGCTGGGTCAATATCTTGTTCAGAGTGCTGGCCTGTGGATACGGTGCTAGATAAGCCTACAAAGAGACACAAAGAATAGAAATAATTGAGTCATTGACTGTACAAATCTGTGGACAAATGAGAAATTAATGGACAATAGCAGCATATTTATCAGTTACTAATAGTGATCCATGCATGCTCATCGGTTTTGCATTGTTACTCTAGAGAGGAATGCTGAATGCAGCATCAAATTTCACATGTGCTGTTTTGTCTTTGTCCTTTAGCTTTATCCAGGTCAATACTGAAGACAGCATTTATTTGCATAATGTACAAAGAGTAAAAAGAAAGGAAAAGGACTTAGCCAAACTTGTTTTAGCAAATCTGTACAAAGAGTAAAAAAGAAAGGAAATGCATTGTTACTCTAGAAAGGAAAACTGCACACACTGGCCAAACTTGTTTTAGCAAGAAAATGCAGGGTGGCCAAGTCTGTCAGCAAAGAGAATTTTTTTTGGAGACCACGCCGTTGTGCGTTTTTCATAAAGCAGAATAAAGTTCAAACAACAAGATGCAACGGTAACCAAACAATTACCAAAGACACACCTAGCAACTACTGGATCCAAATGAAGGGATTACATTTTGACAAATTTGCGACAAAACAACCTGGCGACGCAGGGTTAGGCGACCTCCTTGGCCAGCCCTCGGTGTTGAGGTCCAGAGTGGAGATGTCGAACGCCCCTTTGAGAAGGATCTCAAAACGGCGCCGCTTAGCCGGCGGCCCCCCCGAAGACGCCCCCTGACCTCAGCAAAGAGAATTTAAACAGGACAATAGTGCTTCATACTAAATTGGCTATACAAGTTGCTGTCTTAGAACAAAAATGCTAGCATTAAACTTGTTTTCAGTGAAGCATGCATTAAACTTCACTTAGCAATTTTGTCTCCTTGTTTTTTAGTTCCCTACAGCCTTTTATGTGCTTTAAGTTGGCAGTACAGAATGCAAATTTGCACCAAAAATATCAATATCCGTCAAGAATTTATTCTACTCGCGTGTGCAATGAGACAGGACATACACTGCACTAGATAGTGTGGCCAGATTCGTGTCCAAGCGACCAAGCCTATGCAGCAAATATTGAACATCAGTACTGTATCCGTTCTATCTCCTGTCCATTCAGCATATTCTATCTCCAACAGCATTCAGTTGGACGCAGGGTTATCCGTTCTATCTCATCTCATGTCACTGCCTATTCTATCTCAACAATTCAGCATTCAGTAAGACATCTCATGGCACTGAACATAAAGGCCCATCACTAAGAGTCCAAGACTGAGACACTAACACTGGCACAAATCAATGGACAAATCCCTAACTGAGACCCAAATCAGTAGACAAATCGCTTGCAATAGAGGACAGGAACTTGCCTACGGTTGGGTTGACATCGCCATCAGTTGGACTTGGAGTCGGAGAAGCCATTGCTGCTGCGCTGCTGGTCCGCCGCCGCTGCAGCTGCTCGTCCGCACCCCGCTGCCGTGCTCCTCGCCGCGCCCCGCTGCTGCTCGTCCGGCGGCCTGCGCTCCGACGGCGACGCACACTCGGGCATGGCGGCGCCGCGGGAGGACGGCTGAGGCTGCGATCGGCACGGCCGGCACCCGCGCGAGGAAGGCGGAGGCCGGGTGCTCGGAAGCGGCGCGGGGTCTGGTCCGCGCGGGCTGGAGCTATGCTGCCGGCGATGGCGACCCTGACCGACGAAGGTAGCGGCTGGAGGTAAGGATTGGCACCATTGGCAGCTGATCCAGCAGCTCAGAAACCAATAACCGGTTATTGTAGCATTCGCGTTGTCAGACTTTGGCTGGTTTGCCTGCTATGGTGGGTGTGTGCCTGGTTGTTGCTGACGACGCGGCATATTCCACCTTCCTCCAGCAGGAAACTCCTCAAAACTGCATGCAGAAAACAGATCATGTCACTGCCTATTCTTGTCCATACGGCTTCCCCACATCCCAATCCCAACACAAACAAGGGGAAAAACCAAAGACGAAAGAGGGAAAACACGGAAGAACACCACGAAATCGGTGAATCCCTGACGCCCCCCCACCTTCAATTCTCACCGGCCAGCCACGGTTGTTTATCCAGCCAATTTGATCAGGGCGCCACACCGAACCCCGGTTCTTGATTTAATCACGGCTTGTGTGGTCATGGCGGGTCACACCGTTCTTCTTCTTTTCCACGAGTTCAGGAGGTAGAGTGAGAGAACATGGAACGACAGGGGATGGAGGGTAACAATCTTCTGCATTTTCTTGATACCCCAAGCGCCCATTACAGCAGGTTGGTATTTTTTTGCCGTCTTCTTTCTGATTATTGATGCAATCTGTTACTCCATCTTTTGCATTTCTCCATCCGGGACATGCAAATTTCCAAGGAAATGGCAGTTTGATGGTTTGCTCCTCTTTGTCTTGAAGGACATGCGACGGATTTGAAGCCCATCATGGTGGCGATGATCATTCCGAGACATCAGGTTTGTGAATGTTCCGTTACACCTTCCTTTCCCGTTTGAATGTTCTGTGACATCTTCTATTTCATTGCTATTTCGATAGAGGAAAAGAAAGGAATTGATGTCGTCAATCACAAATAAATTGGCACTACCTAAAATTATAATTAGCTTCGTGTGAGAGAAATCAGAAGAAATAAATAGCCTTATTCTGTGATAAATGATGGGTAGATGGAGCTGTTGCCTGCTGGTATATTATTCTTTATTTGTTAAATGGCGATGCCTGATTTATGTGTTACCGCTGCAAATGACTATAGATCTCCAAATGATTTCTTTGTGATGGTTTTCAGATACTGATCAATCTAATGCAAGGGAAATGTTGGAGTATTTGTTGAACCAACCAGCAAACAAATTCTGTGCAGACTGTGGCACTCCAGATCCAAAATGGGTGTATGTGTCATATATTTCATTCACTTGAATATTCAATCAGTTTGGCTTATGCTTGCAATTGATAGCGTTTCCATTTGGCATAGGGTAATTGTCCTCGGTCAGTTTTGTAAAGTCTCTTTAAAAGTGTTTGGCATTGTATTTGAGCTTCACTGCTTTAGTACATGACCAAACTCTGAAATTCAATGAATATTATGATTGCAAATCAACCTTTTTTAGTCAATTTTGTAAAGTCTCTTTAAAGGGTTTGACATTGTATTTGAGCTTTACTGAGTATGACCAAACTCTGAATACTCAATCAATTTGGCTTATGCTTGCAATTGTAGAGTTGCCTTTTGGCATAGGATAATTGTTTCAGTTTTGTAAAGTCTCTTTAAAGGGTTCTGACACTGTATTTGAGCTTTACTGCTTTAGTACATGACCAAACTTGAGCATCTTAACATTTGAGTTAAGCTAACTAAAGCATGAGGTACATCTGTGGTTTGATTGTTTTAATCAGACATGTGGTTTTCTGTCAAATAATTGTACAAAGATATAATTTTGGAGCACACAGAAACTTTTATCTTATATTTCAGATGGTCTCCAAGATTTCGTCTACAATTAAACTGCTTTTGCACTTGTAGGACCCTGCCTTTTGGCGCATTCATCTGCATTAAGTGCTCAGGAACTCATAGAAGTCTTGGTGTGCACATATCAAAGGTGGCCAATGGACTTTACTCTTTGTATTTTTTTAGTTACTATGTTCTGGCATTTTTAGCATAGATTGGCTTATTCCAATTTCTTTTTCTGTTGGAGCTACTCTGTAATGCAAGGCTTCAAAATTTGGACTTTTTAAAGAACATATAGCATCCCTGACCAGTAAATGTGCGTTGCAGTCACTCATTGTTTCATTTGTCAAAAGGGTAGACTATATGTATTAATGTGGAAAACAATTAATGCCCAACTTTTAATTGTAATGCTACTTTGTTTTTTACTGTTAAAGTTCTAAGCTTAAGCATATTGTGTCCTTATACTGAACTAATCGACTATTCATTTTGAATGGAGTATAGGTGATTTCTGTGAATCTGGATGAGTGGACAGATGAAGAAGTCAACTGTTTAGCTGAATCAGGTGGAAATTCTGTTGTGAACAAAAGATATGAGGCCTTTTTACCCGAAAACAAAAAGCCAAAACAAGATTGCTCAACTGAGGAACGTCATGATTTTATCAGGTACATGTTGAGTTAGTTTATTGTCAGTATTTGTGCTAATTGTATCTGATGGTACTATGTGTTTACCCTGTCTATATGTCTGCAGGAAAAAAATATCAGTTTCAACAATTTGTGTGTGATCCACAATTTTCATGCCCTTTACCACTTAACAGAAAGCATGCACCACCAGATAAAAGTCACCAGCAGCATAATAGCAGCAAGTATGGTTTTGGCCATACTTTTAGGAATAGCTGGAGAAAAAGGATTCATCAGATAACAAAGGCCTAAAGAAAATGGTGCGACCACCCCACTTATGCTAAATTTTCGAGTGTATGTGGCACTTGATATATCACGTTTACATTAATTCTGTGTTTTCTGTTTTCAGTCGGATGTGGGAATGATAGAATTTGTTGGATTAATCAAGGTCAATATCGTAAAAAGGCATAGATTTAGCTGTTCGCGATGTGATGTCGAGCGACCCATATGTCATGATTAATCTAGGGCACCAGGTAAGCACATTTCTGTCGGTAGATATGGCTGTTTAATTTTGCAGATATTTGTTTTTGTATTCAATTTTTTTAGTACTTCCAGCTAACACAGTCATATTTTCAGTCCATGAAAACAAAGGTGATAAAAGAACACCCTGAATCCTATCTGGAATGAAAGACTAATGCTTTCAATCCCCGATCCGATTCCACCTCTTAAGCTGGTATGTTTCTGACTTTTGAGCGGTTGTAATTAAGCCCTGCTAATCATCTCTCATTTGTCTATCTAGTGATTCAGTTTTCTGAGTAGATATTCACTTCAGATGTAATGTTCTGTCCAAGCCCTTCACTGGCCTACTCTCTGTTCTTTGACCTCTGTAACAGCTAGTATTCGACAAGGACACATTCAGCTCTGATGATCGGATGGGAGAGGCCGACGTGGACATCCGGCCACTGATTGCAGCAACAAAGGAGCACGAGAACTCGACCATCACCGAACCCACAGAACTCTACAGATGGTCGGCCAGTGAAGACAGCAACGGCGTGCTCGCCAAGGACAGCGTCATCTCCGTTGCCAATGGCAAGGTCAAGCAGGAGATCACAGTGAAGCTCCAGAACGTCGAGCGCGGTGAGGTCGAGATCGAGATCGAGTGCGTGCCACTCAGCCAGTAGCAGTTTTCATCGTGAACAGGACTGGAAGAAGTAAAACAGGGAGAAGAGAACACAGCATGCTCCATTGTTGTGACACGGACACTGCTCTGCAATTGCAATGCACAAAGAAACCTTCACTTCACTTGTTTGTTTGCTCCATGCCTGTAATTCGCGTGCATGTGTGAGATATGTTGTACGGTAGATAGGCAAAGGGAAAATTATCTACTTGTATTACTTTGATTTTAGGCATATGGTTGAACTATTTTCAGTAGGTTTCCAGACACCGGTTAGTACTAACAGGACGGCGAAAAAGATCTGTATTCTTCTGCCTATAGACAAGATCTGTGTTGTGTTCCTTCCGTCAGCTCCGCAGCAAATTAGTAGACCGTGGCCTGAAACGTCGCCTGAGAACTCAGGCAACTGAAGTCTTGGAGATGTGCGAAACAATAGATTTGTTTGAAATCTGATGCGGACGTCACTAGAGACATGTTTGATATTGACGAACTAATTTCAAACTTTAGTTTTATTAGTCTGTCAAACATGCAACTAAATTTTACTTCAACTCTAACTAGTTACCAATTCGCCACTTCGTTGAGGCACATTTTATCTAGATTGCAAACATTCTTCCATCACATCTCCACACCAAAATGAAATTTCAGGAATGAAGCAAGGGGGTTTTCTGAGTAAATGTTCACTTCAGATGTGTTGGTTGAGGTATCACCCCCTTGGTGATTTCATATCAGGATAGTTCTGGCATTTGTAATTTCAGGGAATGAAGCAAGGCGCATCCATCTATCAGAGATTATGTACCATAGCATTGCCCACAACTGAATGAGAAAATTGACGTCGCCACGCACGATTGTCAACCGCGGTTATTGCAAACACACCAAAAGTTCAGATTGTTACAATCACCTGCCGCCACACAAAGCATACTGCATAGTACTGTACATAGTAACAACAAACGTTGATGAATCCTTGTGAGCCGCCGGCCTGTCAGCTAGAGCTACTATGCCGGACAGGCCTCGCCGCCCTTGAGCTCCGTCCCATCGGTCTCAGGGGTGGTCACTGTCGGCGCGCTGCGGTACAGCGCGGTCATGAACGGCGTCGCCACCACCGTCGTCGTAAGCGCCATGATCACGAAGATGGCGAATGTCGTGTCGTCCAGCACCTGCACTCGACGATCACTAGCATGTTCATTATTCAGAGAACACATGTTCTCGATTGATTTTTACAGTAAGAAGCAACGTGCGAAGTACTATAAGTAGGGGCACGCACCTTCCTCTCCTTGCCGATGTTGAGCACGATGAGCTCGACGAGCCCCTTTGGCGCTCATGGCGACGCCCAAGCGCGGCCGCCTCGCGCCGAGCCATGCCGGTCACGGTGGCCACCGCGAACGTGCCGCCGAACTTCCCCAGGAACGCCACGGCGACGACGAGCGCGACCATGCCCCACGCGGCCACGCCACGGACGGCGTCCACGTCGGTGTGCAGCCCGCTGGTAGCGAAGTAGAGCGGCAGCATCAGCCCGGACACCAGCGGCGCCACCGTCTCCCGCGCGCGCTCCGCGAGGCCGCCCTCTCGGGGCACGGACAGCCCGAACACGAAGGCGCCGAACACCGGGTGCACGCCGATGGCGTCGGTCACCGCGCCTGCGAGGAGGGCGCAGGCCACGACAACGCCGGGGAGGAGGCCAGCGCGGCGGCGGCGCGCTCGGGACCCGCGCGGCGCGCCAGGCGTCCCATGAGCGGGCGGAGCGCGCACAGCATCAGCGCCACGAAGGCGGTCCCCGACGCGAGGATGTAGACCGGGGCGAGCGGGGTGCCCCTGGGCCCGGCCCCGCTGTTGCCGCCGGAGACGGCGAGCGCGAGCGCGAGGAGCGCCCACGCGAAGACGTCGTTGACCGCGGCCGCGGCCATGGCCGTCTCGCCGAACGGCGTGGCGAGGAGGCCGAGCTCCTTGAGGATGCATGCGAGCACGGGCAGCGCCGTCACGGAGAGCGCGGCGCCGATGAACACGCAGAGCGGGAGGAAGCCGCGCCCGGGCGAGGAGCCGGCGTCGGCGGCGGGATGGCGAGTTTCAGCAGCGGCACGAGGCCCGGCGCGGCGAGGAACGGCGGCACGATGCCCGCCGCGGCGACGGCCACGCTGCGCGGGCCCGCGCGGCGCACGGCGCGGAAGTCGAGCTCGAGGCCGACCAGGAGAAGGAAGAGCAGCAGGCCGAGGCCGGACACGGTGTCCAGCGCCGCGGTGCTCCATGGCGGGAAGATGACGCGGCGGAAGGCGCCCCATCGACCCAGCGCCGACGGGCCCAGCAAGATGCCACCCCTGCATCAGGACGCGTCGCCGTTGCGACGAATATAAGCAAGCGCACTGATCATTTTGGTTGCCATGGTGACTCGTGATGCCATTGCCATGCTCAGCTCAACTAGAGAGGTCAACAGAATAATAATGCAACAGTACATGAGCTGCTGGATTTTGACATGACCTGACGCCTGGTCAACAAAATAACGAGTTTTTTTTTTTTTTTTTTGGGTGTGTGTGTGGTTTAGGACGTACACTTGCCTGGTCTATAAACTGACGACTTTTCTCAACATGTGGTCAACACACGAGCATACTAGATCCTCCTATAATGGAGGAGGAAAGCAAAGGCATGCAAATGCGGCTTAATTGGGACATGTGTATGATCATTTTCATAAGATCGATTTCATGATTTCCCAGCGCATAAACCATCACTACATAAAAATAATTTGTAAACCATCACTACATAAAAATGATTATGGTTGGATCATGCATGATAAAAATACTGTATATATATTATGCATGGATCTACAAGTATTATAGCAAACCACAAAGCATGGGCGAGCCGATTTGAGTGGTTATGTTTGTAGCTAGACGTGTCATCGAGCATCCTTAATTTTGTAACCATAATAATGTTTTTTTTAAAAAAACAAACACCAGCTGTTGTGTTTGGATCCGTTTTTGCTGTTGCATGCGAGTGAAGTTTTAGTTAAAAAAAAAACATGCCAGCGATGAATTATCTCCAGTACCAAATCACACGCATGCATATACAGAGAGAAATGAAAGTAACTGGAGTGTACCAGAATCTCGGCGACAACTTTAGGTTGGCGCAGTGGCCTGAGCACGAGGGCAAGGCCCTGCGTGACGGCGAGTATGACGGCGATCTGCACGGCGAGGAGCGGCAGCGCGAAGTCGAGAGGGTTCTCGCCCTGCCACACCCCGTCCGACGCCATCTTCACCTTCATGGTCGACGACGACGAGTTGGACGCCAGCATTTTGCCCGGTATATGTGGTTGCAGCCGAGATGTTAGCTGGCTGGTAGGCTTGTGCACCTGATGATACGCTAGTGCACGCAAGATACTACTGGGGCGAGATAGGGCTTCTGCAGGAATTTATAGGCGCGCGCGCTGATGCAACCTGGCTGGTAGGCTTGTGCACCTGATGATACGTTAGTGTGGAAATCTCGGTGCTTCTCCATCCTTTTTTGTGGGATAAAAAGGTTTGACATATTATGCGGTGAAATGTGGAAATGAATTAATGACTTTACGAGTCTTGTAGTTTAGTGGGCAATATTTTGAGGAATATATGTCGTGCCTCTGCACTCTCCTCTTACCCATACACATTTTTTCCTTTCCTTTGGAAAACTAACAGGACAACAGATCAATCTACTCCCTCTGTCCTAAAACAACCAGAGGTTTTAAGATTGTGCACGGATGCCAATATTGTAGCAAAAAGACTAAAAAGTGCCTCCTATGAGAAGAAGAGAGGTAGAGATAGGATGTATTTTTTTTTAAAAAAAAAAAAAAAATATATTAGGAAAAGAGAAACGTGCATTGGGATGCTATATATAAAGTCAAGTTTTTTTCAGACAATTAAATCCTATGAGATTATATATTCTAGGTGGAGGGAGTATATCTTTAAATTAACACTCCCAAAAACTAAGGTAGCGTTTGGTTACCACGTAAAGTTGTGCATGTGGCACGAGGCCCGGAGGCCCCACGGCGGTTTTCGGCCCGAGGATATGGACGGCCCGAAGGTCTGCCGGACCGCCCGGTGCGGTGTAGGCCATGCCTCGACCCAAAGGCACGCCGGGCCACCCCGCATGGCCCGATATTCATTGAAAGGCCCGTTGGTGGACGTTACGAGTTAGCATCTTCATCCAAATTCCCGGTATATGCTAAGGCCTTAACTAACTCCCCCACTCCAGCTCCAGTAAAAAAAAAGAAAGAAAAAATCCAATCCCCCACTGGGTGATGGGCATGGATGGTTTGCGATCTCTACTGGGGATCCGCGACGATCGGGCTCCGGTCCTTTTATAGGCGCGCGCGTCTGATGCAACCTGGCTGGTAGACACGCCCACCTGAGGACAGGCAAAGTGTGGAAATCTCGGTGGTTCTCCACTTTTTGCCTCGCCTCGCCCTCTCATCGTCGTATGCGGTGAAATGTGGATATGAATTAATGACGGCCGGGCGGGGCCAAGTTTACCGGGCACCGGCGGCGGTGGCGTCGTGCCCTCCCCGGCCTCCCCTTCCCATCTCTCTCTGTTGTGTTTCTTTTTTTTTTTAGGCGACTCAGATGTGTTTCATGGGCCTAAAATAACGGCCTGGTGTCCCATTGGGCCCCGTGCTATTTGGCCCGGCCCGACACGAAAGTAGGCCCACACACGTCGTGCCTAGACCGACCCCAAGACCACGGTGGGCTGCTTTTGGCACGGCCGGTGGCCCGATGGGCTAAACAGGCCCGTGCCCGGCCAGGCCTCTTCGTGCGGGCCGGCCGGCCCGATGCACATGATTATTACCGTGGGATACTGCTTTGCGTCGTCATAGTATCCATGGTAGGGAACCATTAATTTTGGACAAGATTTTTCATGGAACTATTAATTAAAGTGAAATTGTGAAAGGTACAAAAATGTTTTTGTAAGAATCCAGAATTCTAATAATATCGTAGGGTAGACTGTGTGTGTGCCCTGCATGCGTGTTTATAGGGATGAGTATTTGTATATGTATGTGAGTGTCTATGTTGTTTTGGAAAAAAGAAATGATAATAATATCTCTAATATGTGGTTCGTCTAGATTCACATTAAGAGCATGTTTGGGTGATCAGGGCTAGTTACTAGTTGAACTAAAAATTAACTTTAATTATCTTAGGTGTGACTAGATAGTTGACTAACAACTAGTTGAAGGCTTGGCTAAAAGTATAGTCTATTGCTCTCCTGTTTGGATGCCTAGAGCTAATTTAGCTATTTTATCATGTTCAAATTGCTAGCATGTACAGGCCTAAGGATTGCAACAGTGCAACATATATACTCCCTCCGGGATGGTATTAGAAGTCGTTTTGGATAAGGTTTGGGTCAAACATCGGGAATATAAATCATCAATAACTTTTAAATTGTTGAGTTTGTAAATGTAAAAATTATATGAGTAGATTTGTCTTAAAAAATACTTTGATAAAAGTATACATATATCACATCTCCATAAATATTTTTATAATAATAAGAGGTCAAAGCTATGTTTTAGAGACCGTGTCGCTGTCCTAAACGACTTCTAATACCATCCCAGAGGGAGTATATACCTACATAACTTATCCTTTCCTTGTTCACTATAATTCTAGTACCTCATGCCAATATAAGAACATGCATTATGCACGTCTCTAAGAGTAAGAGCCAACGTTAGTTGACGCACCTCCACACAAATTGCAGGCACAAGCTGAATGATACACACACACACATGCATAGCAGTAGCATAGATAGCTGAAGAGTGAAACGAAAGTCAGAAACCTTTTGGAATACTGTTCATACATAGAGGCGGTGTCAGCTCAGATGCTGGCGAATCATCTTACACCCCCACTAACTAATGTCGTTAGCCGAGGTTTGTGAGTGGCGACCCTACTAAAGTAGCTTTGATCCAGCCGCGCAAAACACCCGCGCCATACAGGCAGCTAGCATGACATGTGGTAATAATAACTCAGCTAGCTCTCTCAGACGTTCCAGAACCCTAGCTGATCTTTACCCGATCATGGTGGATACAAATCTGAATGTTACATGTCTGTTCCAGCACGTCAGTTGATCCTATTATATATATATATGTATCCGGCCGTTAATATTTTCAGGGCAAATTCAAAATTATCCTATCCATGAATTGCTCCCCTTTTCTTCCATCGATTAGTCAACCACAATGGGTATATGATGATGACTGATGAGGCCTTCGTTGGAACGGCCTCATTCGCACGGCTGCTTAGTGCGCTCTGCCTGCAACTTCCTGACCGCTGATTTAGGTACGGCTAAAGTTTTTTTTTCCTGGACTCTATCACACTGATTGTTAATTATTGGAAATTATGCATGAAGCGTGAGTAGAAAAGGTTTGCCGCACTGATGTTTGCTTGCGTTTTTGGGATAGATGTCAAGATGTGTTAGAGGGGTTCAGTGGTCTGACTTGTCATTGCTGGATTGGACAGACTCCATGTTTGTAGATTGCCACCTCAGTCCGACTTGTCACATAGCTACTGGGTAAAGGGAATGGATAAAGAATTCCAAAGCGGGCCAAATGAAACGGGCTGGCACGGGCCGATTTAAATCTTGTACATATTTTCTAAAAAGCACGCCCCCAAAACGCGGTCCGGCCCGGCCTTGCCCGTGCCGTGCTTGGCCCGGCCCGGTGCCCGTCGCGTGCCGCCCGCCCGGGCGTGGAAATCGGCCCGTGGGCGGCGGCGCGGCCCGGTCCGATCCAACGTCCGGGAGGCACGGCGCAGCCCGATAAATCCCGGCCATTGGATGATTTAGGTGGTTTCAGAGCCGTCGGATGATAGTATATTAGATGAAACCCTAACTTCCAATACTTGTGGCCGTCATTTCTCCATCCCGTACTCTTCTTCCTCCCGTGCATCACCATGGCAGCTCCTCCTCCTCCCTTGCGTGTCCCCATGGTTGGTCCTCCTCCTCCTCCCTTGTGTCCCCATGGCTGGTCCTCCTCTCCTCCCTGATTCCCATGGTGGCGGTGGCGACGGCGGCTGCGGCGGCTTCCTTGTATCGGCGGCGGTGTTCACCGGGAGGTTCGAGACGCGGCAACTCACGCGGCGGCGCACCTGCCGCTGAGGCGGTGGCGAGGCGGCTTCGGCGCGCTTCGGCGGCGCTTCGCCGAGTAGCAGAGCCAGCGGGGGGGCGGCGGCGGCACACGGCGGCACCGGGCCAGCCGCGAGCGCGGCGTGCTCATCGGCACGGCACGCACGCGTTCGGCGGCCGTCGTACCCGTGCCTGGGCGCGACCTGGCACGCGTCGACACGACATGGCGCGGCACGGCAGCGCCGCCGTGCCTCGATGTGCCGTGCCCATCCGTGCCGTGCCTCGCCGTGCTCGTGCCGTGCCGTGCCGTGTCGGCACGTTTGGAATTCTTTAGGAATGGATACGTGTAGATTGGGGAATTATTAAGGCTCTTCTTCCATATACCACAGCTCCTTTTTGGCTTATAAATGAAAACCAGATATGGGCAGCATAAGTTTCTTTTTTTAAGATGGAATTGTTTCATTGTTACTAAGGAGTCGTTTGGTATAGAGCTCCTCCGTCTCGATCTGGCCAGGAATTGTTTCATTGTTACTAAGGAGTCGTTTGGTATAGAGCTCCTCCGTCTCGATCTGGCCACAACAGCTTAGTAGTTTCTTTGATGAAGCTGTTTTTTTTTTCTTTCGGTTTCTCTAGTTAGAAAAATATTTGGTAAAATAATTTCTTCGGATTGGATGAAAATAGTGAAATATCTATATAATTACTTTGTTGACTTGAACTTATCAAAAATTGGTACAATGTTTTTCTCTCACAACAAAACAACATCAAACGACTTATCAGCTCTAGAAACCATTAGCCGAACACGACAAAATATCATTTGCCCCTCCTTTCTTTCTCTCTCTTTAATAATGTCGGATATAATTACCGTGGTACCCAAGGACAAAGGGTTAACATGTAACAATATTAAACCGACTGATGGCTAAGGAGGACAAAATTATCGACCCCTCGAAGGGAAGTCCACCTCGCTCGACCCCTAGGCTGAGGTCATCGTTTCGTCCGACACAGGGGGATGGCCCCCCAAAATGCCCGGCCCTGCGAAGGGGAATTCTGCCCCGTTCGACCCCACGAATGGGACTTCCGCCACCCAACCCCTAAGGTACGGGCCCTGCTTTTCATTTGACCCCGCGAAGGGGATTTTCGTCCCGCCCCACGGCATTTGCCATTCTTGGTGGAGGTGGATGTACTGCAGGGGACCCGCATCGCGTCAAACCACCACATACGGGACGTGCACGCCCTGACGGGACTAGTATCATTGAAGGGCCATGCACAACAGTCCACAACAACCACTACACATAATAGGATGGCGTTATTCCGCCTAATCCTCGCAAATGCGACGAAGTCTCCAGCGGCGGTTTGACCTCTCCATCCGCGGTAGCGGGATAGGGTGCCTCGCCCGGGATTGGACTGAAGCGCGCCGGGGCATGGCGCACGCCCCTCTCCCATGATGTTGATAGGACCGCGCGACGACGAGGAGGAAGGCGGCGTCGTAGACCGCCCCTTTCTTTTGGTTTTCGGTTTCTTCTTTTCCTTTCTTTTCTCGTCCTTCACTTGCTCTCACTGTGACTTGTCCTCCCCTTCAACTATAAAAAGGGGAGGCCGGGCACCCCATGCATGGGGACAATCGACATCATCTGCACTCAATAAGCCATTCAAGCACTTGGGCTCAGAGCACACACATGCACTAGAGACTTGGGAACTCTTCACTCTCTCGACCGTTTGTACACCCCTGCTACAAACTTAAGCACTCCACACGCCTCATGCTCACAGCTGGACGTAGGGACATGCTGTCCGATCTATGTGTCTTTGTTTCATTTCCATCTACATCTTTGTGTCTCTATTTGCATTCTCATCCGAGCGAGATGACTAAGCATTTTGATTACTAGTTGGTGTTAGTTCAAAACACCGACAAATATATGTTGGTTAAAAAATCCATTGGCAATAATTAATAGATAAATACATTTTTAATCCGATCGAAATGGCAAAATAATTTGTATTAAAATTGTTGCATAATTTCTTTCAATTATATTAAAATAAACATAAATTTTTTGCAGCTTTATACAGTGCACCCGAAACATGTTTCCAGTGTGCAACAATCATCTGTTCCAAAATAACTAAAACTCTTGTTGTTTGTCTAGATTTAATGATCATATATGTGTCTAAGAATTATTAATAGTCCTAACTAGGATACATCAAAGGTGAGGTATTATTCATCATCTAGTATACGCTCCGGCAACTAAGAGTTTGAGTTGAGGAATTGCCAGCCCAACTCTTCCCTTCTCAACTGAGGTCCGACCCATTTCACGGACCATTATAATCCAGTTGGCCGCGTCCTTGCCGGCCTACGCGCCTTAGCGTATTGCGGCCCAGCTTTTACAGCTTCTGCTAATTTTTCTGTCAGGGTCACTGAGCCAAGCTTGCCAAGCCTATTGCTGCAGGGCGCTTCTCCGCAACTGACCCAGCGCACCCATGGCGGCATCCACGTCGACCTACCCACCCACAACCGCACAAATCAAAAAACTGACGACAGTCCCTTGGAAAAAACGGATTATTCCACGCCCCGGCAGATAATCTTCACAAAGTCAAGGACACAATAGCGTGAGGCTTTTCAACCTTCAGCAGCTGTCCCCTCGAAACTTCGTTCTAGACGAATGCGAATTTTCCGTGCTCATTCTCAGTGCAACTAACTAGTATGTAGACATTGTAGAGTAGTGCGACATAGTTGAGTTCCCCGGTGGAAGCGGATTGAGATCCTCCGTGCAACAACAATGGAAGCCATCCACCTTGCCTACGTGCTCGTCTTCCTCTTGCCCGCCGTCGTCTTCCTCCTCCGTCTCCGGCGCCACGGGCCTCCTCCAGCCAAGCGGACAGCAACAACAACGACGGCCCACTGCCCTTACCCCAGCCCGGTCCTGGGCAACACCCTCGCCTTCATCCGCAACCGCCGCCGCTTCTTCGACTGGTACACGGACCAGCTCCGCGCCGCGCCGTCGGGCGCCATCGAGGCGTGGGGGCCCTTGGGCGCGGGCCACGCCGTCACCACCGCGAGCCCGGCCGACGTCGACCACCTCCTGCGCGCCGGCTTCGACGGGTACGCCAAGGGCGCGCTCTTCCGCGACGCCACCGCCGAGCTCATCGGCGACGGGCTCTTCGCCGCCGACGGCCGCCTCTGGAGCCTCCAGCGGAAGCTGGCGTCGTACGCTTTCTCGTCCCGCTCGCTCCGCCGGTTCGCCGACGGCGTCCTCGCCGTGCACCTGTGCCGCCGCTTCCTGCCGCTGCTTGACGATGCCGCGAGGGACGGCGAGGCCGTCGACCTGCAGGACGCGCTGCGCCGGTTCGGGTTCCGCACCATCTGCCACGTCGCGTTCGGCGTAGAGAGCGTCGATGGCGACGACGGCGACGAGACCAGGAGGCAGGAGGCCCTCTTCGCGGCGTTCGACACGGCGCTAGAGATCTCCTTCCGGCGCGCGCTCACGCCGGCCACGTTCGTGCGGCGGCTCACCAAGCTCCTCGACGTTGGCAAGTCGCGCCGGCTCCGGGAGGCCGTCCATGTCATCGACGCCTACGCCATGTCCGTCGTCGAATCCAAGGCGGCGCGCCAGAGGAACGGCCTCGACGACGGGAGCGCGGACCTGCTGTCGCGGTTCATGGCGGCCATGGACGACAACGACGGCGGCAGCGAGCTCGGCGCAATGTTCCCCACGCCTGCGGCCAAGCTCCGGTTCCTGCGGGACGTGGTCGTCACCTTCGTCCTCGCCGGGAAGGACACCACGTCGTCCGCCCTCACCTCGTTGTTCTGGCTGCTCGCCGCGAACCCGCGGTGCGAGCGGCGCGCCCACGAGGAGGCCGCGTCATTATCGTGCGATGACGCTGACGGCGAGGTGAAGGGGATGCACTACCTGCACGCCGCCATCACCGAGGCGATGCGGCTGTACCCGCCGGTGCCGTTCAACGGCCGGGTCGCGGTGCGCGACGACGTGCTGCCGGGCGGCGCGGCGGTGCGAGCGGGCTGGTACGCCAACTACTCGGCGTACGCGATGGGCCGGATGGAGAAGCTGTGGGGCGAAGACTGCTTGGAGTTCGTGCCGGAGCGGTGGCTCGGCGAGCGCGGCGAGTTCGTGCCGGTCGACGCCGCGCGGTACCCGGTGTTCCACGCTGGCCCGCGGGTGTGCCTCGGGAAGGAGATGGCGTACGTGCAGATGAAGACGGTCGCCGCGGCCGTACTCCGGAGGTTTAGAGTGGACGTTGTGGCACCGGTGGCTAACATGGAAGCGCCGCCGGCGTACGAGATGACGGCGACGATGAAGATGAAAGGAGGGCTGTGGGTTCGGCTCACGAGGCGGGAAGACTAGTCGTGACAAAACTATAGTTTGTGTCCTTTCTAAAAAACTATAGTTTGTGTAAGTGAAAATTATGTGTTTGTAAAAATATTTATTATAACCAAATATTTATATGTTTTGAAAAGTTAGATTAGATATTTTATATCAACTAAAAGGATAAAATTACATTTACAGAGAAAAGGTAATATTATAAAATATAAGAATTAACAAGTAGCACGTAATATCTATGGTCATAAGAAAATAGCATCAAATAATCTGATAGAATTTATCCTTAATTACCGTTGGCTCCAAAATATCCACCCCATGGACATTCCATGTAAGCAAGCGAGAAAAAAATTATTCTTTATACTACCAGAAGGAAATTAAGTATACATAGGTAGAAGTGGAAAATACTACGTACATGAACACAAATCAGGCATTAATTCGATCTTCTAGTGGCCCAATGGCATAAAGTGATAAATAAGAAGGCGTTGGTCACCATCATAGCCAATTAGATTGACCAGATTTGTGTAAGGTAAGAGACTGAGCATATATGAGAACCCTCAACCTGAAATTCCCTACTTCCTTGCAGATCACGGCCTAGCTAGGAAGCAAAACTGCCTAATCCAGGGTGTAACTATAATTGCTAATTCGTTATGGTTATCGGCCAACATTTACTTAATGTTTCAACGTAGGAGCCAAATTTGAGAGGATTTAGCTTTAGTCTTTATGTTTCACCTCAGATGCCAAATTTTGCTTAAAAGTGTTCATGTTTTTTGTTTGGCACTTCCGTATGGGACGATTTTGCTTTTGCCCAAAACAGTTTTAGAATAATTTCTGCATGCCACACTAAGATAGTTTGACAGATCACTGTTGTACTCCTTAATAGAGGATTGATCATCATGATCAATCGACGCATGCTCACCTGCTAAGAGAAGGAAAAACAGAGCGGCGCTGCCTCCTATGGTATGAGCTCAAAACTAGAGTTCAGCAGCTGAAACAGCACGACGGTAGACATCCCAGCACACCTCCAGTGTCATGGTCGAACCATGGTCTGACACAAAAATTGAGTTCGGTGGCTCTAGTGAGAGTACCGATTTGTGAGATCCGTGCACAATTGAAAAACCGGTTTTTGTAGATCCTTCATTGCTGTAGCAACATGCAAATCCTTTCAAAAACATGCGAAAGCAAGTCCATATATTATATTATTTATAATTGCTCTTGGTGCGGCGCGTCTGCAACATGATTTTAGCTATGACAAGCAAAGTTCGATAGTTGCAGTGTCTACGGTTCGGTTCTACTAGCAAGTAGCAAGCCTCGCGGTTCGCTTTACTGACCACACTGGAGCAGTGTCTTCAATATAGTACATCTTAGTCTAATAGGACAATTAATATCTCATGACAAGCAAGTGCATATATGTTTTTGCCAGGAATCAGCATAACATGGCACACCCTACTATTGTCTTCTGAATGCCACCAAGTTTGAAAATGTGAAAAGACAAGTTCAACAGCATCTTCGTCTGTATTAACTCATACAGAACAAAGAGCTTTAGTGAAGATGGCATGTCACAATTAACGCAGAAAGCAAAAGAGGTGAGCTGATTTGCGTCACTTTTATCTTCTCCCACTGGTCAACAACCTGAATCATAAAGAACAATGATTGTTTTCTAGGAACCAAACAGATTGGATTTTGACGATAATATCACAAATGTAATTGGTAAATAAGCCAAACTGGCTTGCAACCAGAAAATGGATCCCAGGTATATGTGATGTTTAAAGTTCATAAGTGCCTAAAAGCGCTCTCAATATACTTTCATAGGTCTAGAGGTTTTTCTAGTAACTCATTTCATGAGCAGATATTCATGCAAAGATAAGAGAATAAAACCATCTATGAAACCAAATTGATAAATAGTCAATCCCATAATAGGTCCTAATCCTCGGATCCAAGCTTTGACCTAGCAACATATGCAGAGTAAGTATGCCTTCATATCTTTCCCTACCCAAAGATCTATATAAGCTTTTTAGAAGTAGGAAAGAAAAGAAATATAACCTTTTTAGAAGTGGGAAATAAAAAAAGAAGGCAGCACTTTGATATGCCTTGGTGAGGAACCAACCACAAAATTGAGTCATTTGAGATAATCATTTGAGGAGCTAAGGCTATGTTTTACATTTTTCAAAACCAAATACAAAACCCAAGTTTCGAGCTGATTGATGCAAGGGGATTTGAATCCATGCTATTCCATTATTCAATTACCCAAGATAATATGGTAGACACTTCAAAGTTCACAAGTGCGGTGAAGCTTTGAATAACTTGTATGCAAGTTATATATCAAGGAGATGACCCATCTTAGTCTTGATCTTTACTCGAGGACGAGTAAAGGGATAAGTGTGGGGAGTTGTTGGCGCTCCTTTTCTCACATTTTATCGCCAACTATATTAATATAAAACATGATAAATACTCTTTTTAAACCATAGACTAGGGTTTATAGACTAACATTTCCACAAGTTTTGCTATTTTACTTGTTTTGCGGGGATAAATCTGAAAATGACCAAAATACACTTTTCGTAAAGGCGTAATCAAGCAAACAAGACAAGTAGGCCAAAACCAACACAAAAGCGGGTCGATGAACCGTCGGGGGACGCGATCCACGAAGGCCGAGGAGCCCACGAACAAAATTTTGGGGGAAACGGCCCGGGCGTGGTGCGCCCGCACCTTGGCCGCCACGGTTCCCGCTCAAATTTGGATGGGTGGCTCTCCGGGTTTCGTAGTGGCGGTTGCATGTGGTGATCTTTCTATTTTCGCATTGAAACCTACTGAAACCGACCTCCCCTCCTTGTATAAATAGAAGGGTAGAGCCCCCTCTCCTAAACAACACACCAAGGAGAAGAGCACCACCCCCACTTGAGCTTCATGTCCAAAGGGCAATGCCCTAGTAGCTATTTAGAGTTGTGGAAGCGAGATGTGAGGGAGAGAGCGGGGAAGTGCTAGAGTTGTCGGTGTCTCCCCGAGCTTGTACCTCTACGGGAATGTACTTGTCTCCTTAGCAGGATCTTGGCTAAGTAAGTGTTCATGATTCATATATTCTTTTATGTCCATTGTTAGTTGAGCTTTACCTTTACTTGTTTGCGGGTTCATCGTCCGTCCCCATGGCGGATGCTCTAGTTGAGGGTCCCTGATGAAGACGGGATACCCTGTACAATGCTAGAGTAGTAGTCGTAAGCGTAGGCGTGGTGTCTAGGCTAGAGGCTACATTCGTTTGTTGTTTATCCTCCGGTAGTGAGGTAGGCGGTAGGTGGTGACAGCCATGTCCGTCCCTAGTACTCCTCCACGCCCGGGCTAGAGAGTAGAGCCGTTGGCGGCATCACTGGCGGGGCACAGTGCACGATCCGATGCCCGGAAGTGAGCAAGTAGAAGCAGAGTATCGCTATCCATAAGACATAAGAGCTATAGGAATCCATCTCTACCTTCCCATCGTTACCTTTGTGTTGTCCTTGGACGAATTAGCTAGAAGAGTATACCTCCGTTCCCTATGGAAATACGATACTCCGACTACTTCTAGGTGAAGGCTATAACGGTAATTCCATGTGCTTGCGGACTATTCTACTTACACTAAGAAATACCAACAAGTGACCAACCGAGAATTCTCCCGGTGCGCATGAGTGAGGACAAAGTCTTGTGAGAAAAGACTAGTGTTGGTCTATGAGGGCAGTCTTGATCCTTATAGAGCTATCAGATGTAAGCGGACCTGGGCTCGAGGAGGCAGGACGTTACAAAAAGTATCATTGCCAACTACAAAACTTCTGAAAATACACAAGTACTACTATCTGGTAGATTTCAGACACATGAAAATACGAAATGCATGCATATCATACGGGAGTTGAAACTGTGCTAGCAAATATATAAAGTTGGCAAGACTGAATCAGGTCTAAAAGATAGTTATCTATTATAGCAATTCTAAAGAATATAAAGTTTTGTTGCTTGTGTTTATTAAATATTGTGACATTTGGTTAACTAAACTAAACTACCATAAGCAAAGAGCCCAATTGTAGAGTCAAACTAAACCCATACCTCATCAAATTAAAAATATGAAACCACTATCAATGGTTGAGATGCGATCCTTCGGGTGTCGGAGGACCGATGTAGGAAGGTGGAGACTCCAGGTGGGACCTTGGATCGGCGGCCTAGTGGTGGTGGGGTCAACCCGACCCCACATGGCAGCCTCTCCCTCTACGGTTTGGTGTGGTATCTTCTAGTTTCTTCTAGATCCTTCTTTTTCGTTAGTGCCCTTTCGAGAATATCCTATTTATGTCGATGCTTTGGATACTGTTGATATTTCTTACACGCATCCACATTAGGAAGGCGAAAGAAATATATATGGGATATCTATCTAATCATGTTAGCTTGGATATGGGATTAACCTCATGATCCAACAAAGCGGAGTTAGGCGGTGTTAGTAGTGGGATGTAAACTTAGCATCATTATCCATAGTGGAGTTAATCTCACCGGGATATGTACTCAAGGTATACCACTCATTTCTAAGCATTACCTACGTACTAGTTCGTTACCCTAGCAATAACGCTCAAAGAAATGCGGGGCATGGTACTATTGAAAGGCCTTGATAAAAGAATGAACATGATATCGCAGCAGTTTACGAGATAGAAATACCAATTGTAGCACTTCACTTTAGGGAGTAATCCAAGTATCGTATTTATATTTTACCACGGGGAAGGGAGTCTATGGAAAGTAGAGAGAAAGGATATCTAATGATTTATATTGTGATTTATTTATGAGATCCACCTTACGGTAGTGTAATGCGAGTAGCCATATGCATCTAACATTACTCAACAGGGATAAGTCACGGGATAAAGATAAATATATAAATGATAAATACCCAAATCTAAGATCATCATAAGCCACTAGTATCATACGATTTATTAACATGTTATAGAAAGAATAGAATGAATATTCCTAAGATACTCCTAATCATATATATCAATGAATACTACAATTAGTGCAATACATCTAGCTATCATGTCAAGGTTGGATTACTTCTACACATGGCAAGCATTACTAATAACAACCAAGGACGAAACTTGATCATTACCGTAATTATAAGCTCGACTAGTCCTACATTCTGAGGGTGGATTCTAAAGGACTCAACAGATTTGTCACTCCCGCGATCTACCACACGACCCGAGAATGTAGGGTGCAATTGCAGATAAACGTTGTATAAACACCACGTTTACACATTGCTTATCACCCACATAGTGATCATCTATATGGATGCTATACAATTTCATGCATAAAATATAAAACAATCTTACTAAACTAAACATATAATCATAGTAAGCATAAACACATATCAATAAGAATATAATAATTATAAAGATCAAAGCCATAACAATTGTATTCTAAATATAAGAGTACTTACAGATCGAATACAAGAGAGAAGTCTCAAGAACGATGATCCTTGCTACTTCTTGACTATCGGGAACTCAAGATGAACTTGATCTTCAACTAGAACTAGCTAGGTAGCTAACTACTTCTAGTATGAACTAGGGCTTAGGTCTAGACTTGGCTGAACTTGATGGGTATGAGTTGATGAATGAGTATGATAATGAAATTGTTATCACCACGGGTCAATTTGGTCTTCTTATATAGCACTTGGCGATGAAGCGTGAACCATTGGATCAAACGGACCTTCAACAACGGTGTAGAAACAACCTCAAAGTCGGTAGTAAACCGACCTAGAAAGGAGAGGTCGATAGGGGTGGCCCACCCGGCGGCCGGCCTATGTGGCCTTGGCGGCGCCGGGGTGGCTTGCCACCTCGCCTTCCCCGCCTTTTTTCGGTGTCCTCCGGTATCTTCTAGAATGTTTTAGTTCACTTTTTTCGGATTGAGTTACTTCACGGTCAAGTCTTGTCTTTATATGTCTTGTATATTCGGAACTTTCTCCATTCTTCTCTGCAATTATCTATCAAGTCCCTGGAAAGTCACAGAATACCAAAACACGAGAATTATATTAGTTAGACCCCTAGACTTATGTTTGGTCTTTAACTTGAGCCCTTAATTCATGTTATTTAACTTGTAATATTATGCTATAACAGGTGTCAACAATACCCTTTCACTTTTTTCCTATTTAATCCCAAAAATAATAAAGATTTGCCAAAATTAAGGAACTTTATTAGTTTAACCCCTAAGTATATGTTGATATTTATTTCGTGTACTTCTCCATGTTTCGTTGACGGTTTAAAATGGTTGTTAACTACCATTAACAACTCCCCCAACCTTACATTTTTGCTCGTCCCTGAGCAAAGTACTCATCGATGGACCAGGAGTTACTACTACATCTTCATGCCTCAAAAGTACATATGTGTTCAAACAAGCATTCTCCTCCCGATTAGAGTAGATTATTCCAACCTTCAATTCACTCATATTACCTTTAACCACGGAGCTTGTGAAAGGTCCCTTGTGATTTTTGGTAATTGAGTGACAACATTAGGTGAACTAATTATGTGTGATTGAAATAATACACAGGAGAATAGTTCACATGTGATGACACAATAAAAGAGTTTTATTGCATATGAGACATGACATGGAGTCATGTGACCAAGTTGGTGAAGATCAAGATGAGGCTTGGCTTGATGGACCGGTTGCAAGAGTGAAGGGCTAGTCGAGGCTTTTTAAGTCATGGACCGCGAGGCGATGAAGCTTGAGCAAGACTTGGCGCCGGCTGCACCACCACAACGGTGAAGAGCAAGTGAGGCCACTTGTGCGATCTAACTTTGCATGTGTTAGGATCTAGTGGGCGTGGTGAGAGCAAGAGAAAATCCTTTGAAAATGATTGTGAAAATGCAAACACACATGCACATGGTGATGTACACTTGGTGGTGTTGGCACATTTGCAAAGGCGAAGTTGTATCGATGTTCTCGGACACTAGGATTGCTCTTTGAGTGGAATTTGCTTTGATACATTGTGCTTTGGATCAAGTAACCATGTGGGTTGTGTAGCCCTTTGAGTAAGCTTTCTATAGTCTTAGATCATCGTAAACGGAGTTTGAATCAAAGAGTTATGGTCGTTTGATCAGACGTTGGTCTCGCTAAAAAGGAGCGTAGGGACGCCGCGGGCGGTGAGCGAGCGAAGACACTGAGGCTTGCATCTGGCGCGTCCGACGCATGCATCTGGCGCGTCTGATGCCTGTTGCGGAGCATCTGGCGGATCGGTTGTTTTGCACCCTCTCTGGACTGCATCCGAGGATGTGTTTGGTGCGTCCGACGATGGGTGTCCGGGCGCATCCAACACTTGTTCTTTGGCGCGCAACGACTCTTTTCAAATGGCTAGTACATGTGGCGTGTCGACACTTACGTGCGGCGGCCCCGACGCTATTCATCCGGGCGCGTCCGACGCTACGTTTTCTGCACCAACAGCTAGTTTCTCGGTTTGGGCTATAAATACACCACATACCCAGTTGGTTTCGGGTGCTAAGCATACTTGGGCCTTGGTGGCTTGTGTTGTGGTGCTAGAGAGCCCTCCCACTCACTTGTGATTGATAGAGTTTATCCAAATCAAAGTGAGGAGTGATTCTAGTGCATTCGCGTTGAGAGATCGCATTCGTGGCACTAGGTGATCGTGTTGCAAGCCAGTGTGCTTGTTTCTCTTGGAGGTTGCCACCTCCTAGATGGATTGGTGGCAAGAAACTCCATGAAAGCACACAAGGGAGATTGTGCGGTGCTCCGGAGTAGGATTTATGAGAGGTTCGTGCTCACCTCGCAGGGATCGCGAAGAGCAACACTACGAGAGCATGCCATTGAGTTACAACCCTTGTGATTGGTGTCTTGGAGAGCCTTGAGAGGCCAACTAGTGGAGAGCCACAAAGTCCAAGAACCATCGAGGGTTGGTCGACACAACGAGGAGTAGGGGAAAGTTGGCAAGCTTTCCGAGACCTCGGTAAAAAATCACCGGTGTCATCTTGTGTCCACACTTTGCGGTGATTTGCGTTATCTTGATCACAAGCTTTGTACATTTTTACATTCCTATATATATTGTGCTTGTGATTGTGGAGTAGCTCTTGCAATTTGTAGCTTGTGTAGCTCTCTAATTGTCTTCTTGCTTGTGTAGTTGAAAGTAGTGTTGTTGTAACTAACTTGCTTGTGTAGCTTGATTAGTTACTTTACTTAGTTTGTGTAGCTAAGTAATTTTGAGCCTTTGGGTTAGGCATGTGTCACCTTATCCATTGTGCATCTAGTGAGCTTAGGCAGGCTTGAGTTTGTGCTTTTGCTCATTAGAATTGTGTAGGAGTTCACCTTGTTTGAAGTACTAGTTGCTTAGGTTTGTGTGACCTTGCAAGCTAGAATTGGTTAGGAGCTCAAGCTAGGCTTGTCACCTCATTCTTCTTGTGTAGGATCTTTTGTGAAGTGATTTAGAGTCTTAGATAGAGGGGTGAACTGTTGGCTAAGTGACTAGTTTTATTTCCGCATTATATTCGATTAGCCGGCGCAAATACTTGTAAAAGGACCATTCCCCCTATAGTCCCTATCTTGACCCTTCAACTTGTAGCCTTTTCTTGGGTCTTGAGCAATTGAAAGATAGAATAGTCAAGTCAAGAAGTGTGTCTCGATCTATTCGATCAACTATTATTCTAGAGTTTTTGTAGATTTTCAAAATAAAACTTAAGAGTCCACTATTCTATGACCCTCTCAAGTCTCTCATATGTGGTATTTATGGAACCCCACCGAGGTAATAATGGTATTATGCATCCTCTCTCGAGAGTATGTGGTACTTTTGGAATAAGGTAGAAGTACATTGTGCATTCTTTTTTTCCCTACAACTAAGGTTTATGTGGAGCTCATAGGTGTGGAGATAGATCATACATACTTACTAAGCATATTTTCTAAAGTTAAACAATGTATCCAAAGAAATGAGTCATACAATCCAATCAAGATGTGCATGTGTGGGTATATGGTAGAGTGAATATGGTGGTACTAGCTATATGTGGTGTATATGGTGGTATGTGGGGTGAAAGCTAAATTCTACTTTTGTTCCTTAAAATGGACCTCTCTATTTTGGGTCTTTTGGAATATTGGGAGAACCCAGGCTGCATACTTCTTTCTTTTTTTTCAAACTTGGACGCTTCTACATTTTTCATTTTATCTTTTTTGATACAACCCAAGCCTCTTTTCAGTAATAAACTTTAGAGATATAATAACAAGAAATAATAATGGAGTTTTTTTTTTTTTTGGATGAATGATGGGGTGATTGGCTGGACGGATAAAAATTAGGGAATTCTTTTTGGTGTCCACTCCCAATGTAGGAGTAAAACATTTTTTGGTGGATCTAGGTGAATTTGAATGGTGTTTGCGTACTTTCAATGTAGAAGCAAACATATATATGGGTGGACTGTGCGCGTTCTTGATTTTAAAAGCATGACAAGGCTCTAAGTGTCAACAAAGCTTGACAACACTTAATGCAAAGTAAGCAAAATATATGTATTGAAGTTTTTCTAATCTAAGTAGCATGTACAAATGGTTGCGGTTAGAATTAAAGCTTTATCATACAAGAACTCATCATGTAGCATTTTCATTTTAAAATATAAATCTCCAAAGAACTCAAACATTACTTTCTTATATCGTATCCAGTAGATTACCTAGACTTAGATCAAGCATTTGCTACCCACAATTTGAGGTTTAGAGTATATCTTAAGTCAAAATAGTTTTATCCAAAACTTAGAAGAATTCGAGTTTGAAAACTAGGTACTTGAAAGGAAAAACAATGAGAGCAAAAACCATTAAAGTTTGGGTCAACAACATATATATGGGTAGAGTGTATGCGTTCTTGATTTTAAAAGCATGACAAGGCTCCAAGGGTCAACAAAGCTCGACAACACTTAATGCAAAGTAAACAAAATATATGTATTAATGTTTTCCTAATCTAAGTAGCATGTATAAATGGTTGTGGTCGGAATTCAAGCTTTATCATACAAGAACTCATCATGTAGCATTTTTCATTTTAAAATATAAATCTCCAAGCAACTCAAACATTACTTTCTTATATCGTATCTAGTAGATTACCTAGACTTAGATCAATCATTTGCTACCCATAATTTGAGGTTCAGAGTAAATCTTAAGTCAAAATAGTTTTATCCAAAACTTAGGAGAATTCGAGTTTGAAAACTAGGTACTTGAAAGGAAAAACAACGGAGCAAAAACTATTTGTTAGGTGCATCACATGGTGTTTCTAATGATTCTATTTGCACTTCTTCCGATGGTGGACTAGGTGATGATGTCTCTTTCTTCCTCCATACTTGCTTAGCTTGTGGACTTCATTCGTGTGTACGATTCTTTCTTCTCGCCTTACGCTTCTTCTTTATAATCTTCCTCGGACTCAGAGTTACTTCTTTTGGGATGATTGGTGCCTCCTCTTTGATATGTTCTTCCTTGGTCGTTCATAATTTATATAACCATTAAAGTAACAGCGTACCTTCCTAGATGGGAACTGGAAGTGTATCTCCCCTGATCTCATGTAGATGGTTGCACATGTAGTGTTCATGAATGGTCTTCCAAGAATGATGGGTGGATCACATTCTTCGTCTCCCATGTCTAGGATTATGAAGTCGGTGGGGACATAGTGATCTTGGATTTGTACTAGAACATCTTTTGCTATCCCCTCCGGGAATCGAATGTTTGATCCGCCATCCGTAGTTGCATATTGGTAGCGCATACAAAGGCATATTACCATATAAATATTCATAAGTTATCTTTGCCATTATGTTGGCCTTTGACCCAAAGGTCACGAGATGGTGTTCAAAGATCTTCGATTGATTGTGCATGCTATTATTGGATCGCCTGGATCTCCTAGTTTGATCAGTGCGGTGACTTGATGATGATGGACTTCTCATCTTGTGGTGGCCACGGGCGGGATTCCTCCTTTGCGTGGTGTTCTCCTCGTCATAATCATTGAGTCGATCAATGAGCTTTCGGATGACCTCCATAGGCTCTTCCTCTTCTTCAGGCTCTAGCACTGGTGATGGTGTGGGTGATGGCATTATTGGTGATAGCGGTTGGAGTTCTTCATCCTCATGCACATCCTCCACCTCAATGTGCTCCATAGGCTTATCTTGGATGTACTCAAAGACGAGATGGATAGTATCCCCTAGAGATTTTGTGAGCAGTCTTATGCACGAGTCATCTACAAAATTTACACTTAGTTAGAATAGAAGGAATAATTTTCATGATAGAGTAAGTGTGAGAAGTGTTGGCATTTATTAACACAAACAGAAAAATCTACAAGCGCACAGATACCGATGTAGCTTTCACCTGGGAGTATTCCAAGGTATCGACTTCCACGGGAAAAGCGAAGTGCAGTAATCAAGGTTCAAGATCGTCCAAGGATAATGATATATTTTTTTGGGGGGAGAGAAAGTTTCTAAGGTATCTCTAGTTGATCTAAGAATTAAGTATACTCCAAAGTTTACCTATTTTGGGACATCAAAACACTAGCCACAAAAAAGGGTGAGAAAGGGGCTAGGAAGCTCCAACTAAGTCCTACAAATACCAACCTAAACATGGTGGAATACGTAGGCCGATAGGGCTATCACCACCTGGGGCAACCACTAACTATCCATGGGATTGGGTGCAATTCTAGGTAACCGCTAGACTAAGCATCACACCTAATGTAATGATTATTACTCTAGCGTTGCAAAGACTAGAGCACTTGATGCAAGCAAGAATCTAATAAATAAACTAAAAGTAAATGTTGAATGAAAGTAAATAGAGGACTTAGAATAAATAATTGAAGAACCTGGAGATTACTGAAGAACGAAGCCGATCTGCAAAAGTACAAATTCAAGGAAGATCGGAACAGATCTGGCTCCTCCTCAGGTCTCTCCTCTTCTCTCTCCCTAATCTCTAGATTACCACTAGATGATAATCATCTAGAGGGATACTACTACAATGAAGATGGAATTCTAGGGTTTTGAGGTGTAGCACATGTAGAGATATGACCCCCGGGGCTGGTGGGGGCGTCCTTATATAGTCCTGGGTGGAGTAGAGGCCAAGGAACTGCCATGTCATCGATCCACGTCTCCATCGATGTCCACTGTCGGATCAAACCGACCTTATATGGACGGTGGAGATCATGGAGTAGGCGCCAAGGAACCTCCCAACCGACCTAGGTCGAAAACCGGACAAGAACCGGTCTGGAAGTGCCCGAACCGGAGCTGAATCGGTTGAACCGCAGGTGTCTTTGTCCGCCAGCCAGTAAAGAAGATGCGCTACGGGCTAGCTGAACCCGCTGGTTGTCTGGTCCACTGCTCCTCCCGCATGCGCCAAAGCAAAACCGGCCGGGCAGCCTCTCAAGGCCGCCACGTGCCCAAGCCGGGCCGAGCCTGCCCCCCACCGCGGCGCTGAACGCAGCGGAAAGTGCCTCCACACACACCCACGCCCCGCGTGGGGAACTCCGCCCGCCACGTGTTGCCCCGGGGAGCAGCGGGGCCCCATGTGTCGGCGCTATTTTGAGCGTGCTCCCGCGGGGTCGACCGTGGTGTGGCCACCAGCCCGCCACGTGGTCGCCACTTCTTGTTGGTTGCATGGTCCGATGTGAACTTCATCTTTATTTGTAAAATTAATATCTTCACGTTTGGAGCTCAAAGATAGCAAATAATATATCTGTTTTTGATTTCACAATGGTGTATTCAAATTCTTCAACCGAGATGGTTTTATTTGGCAAAAAATTAAACATCCTACAAAACAACTTCGTAACAAGACAACTCTTCGAACTTGTTAGAATCAAACCCTACAACTATTGTTTATGATTCATTTCCTGTTTATTTATGCACTAGTTGATGGTTTATATTTGACGTTATTGACCATCAACAAGAACCTTAAAACTTTAATAAATAACATGACTAGAGTAGGAAGCATGAAGTGAAGCAAAAGATGCTAACCATTCTATCCAGGCTTGCATCCTACAGTCAACTATGGTTCTCGTATCAATTTGTCATACCTATTTTTAAAGAACAAAAGTTGGTATAATATTACATATGTGCCTAGAGGTTAATCACACATGCAAGACAAACTATAAAAGTATCAAGCTCAAAGCCTTATTACATAACATTTAATAGATCATGTAAGTATCACAGTCTAGGAACTCAAGTGCTTTAGTGTTTCTCAAAAGAGAAGCAGTGACACCGACTCGTTGACCTTAAGCCTAGAAGTCCTCAGGGAACTCAACTTTTAGTAGTTCAAAGTTTGAAGCATTTGAGTAGCAACAAGATTATCATATACACAAGTAAGTATCCACGCAATCATAGACATGCAAACAAGGTATATAATATAACTAGAACAATACCCAATTAGATATCAAATAGATTGAAAATTTTATAAAGAAATATATGCATAGCTACGATCACATGGACGTGAAAATCATAGAAAACGGAGCTAAAACGTGAAGTTATGAATTAAACAAGATTTCTTTAATGAAATAGATCAAATCTAATCTCAAATTTCAAAAGTTGACATATATTTAAAAGTAGCACTAACATGTATATTACACAATTACGAACCTAATGCAACTTGAATGGATCAAATTGGACTAAAAACGAAGAAGTTCTGAACAAAATTAAGATTAGTGGCAATTCTGTAAATACGGAAAACATATTTTGGAAGAGAAATTACGCTTTCAAATAAAGAAAACATGTTACCAGGAGACACATGGACTGTGGGTTGTATATATATATTAAAACGATATAAGGGTTTGTTTGCAAAAATGCATGGTCGAAGGGGTACTGATAGTACTGGACCTTTGGATCTGAGATGGAGGGTTAAGATTAGATCGGAGACGACTGAGAAGGGACGACCGGCAGGAGTTAAAGCTGACCGCGGCAGTGGACATGGCCGACGACGAGGTAAGGTCGCCGACGAACTTGAATTGGACCCTATAGGCCATGGATTGACTCAGAACCGGTTACCAATCGAAAAAGAAAGCTATTGACAACTTACCTAGGCTGAAAAAAGCGGGGACAGATGGACGACGTCGTACGGCTCGATGGGGACGGCGGCAAGGTTCTTGCACAGTTCAACGACGGTTATCGAGCAAAAATGTGCGAGAAACTGAGATATAATGGGATTAGATAATTCGATTACTCAATTCGAATCCCGTCTAAGGGCTTACGAGGGGGCAGCAAGGCGCCGAAACGACGAAGTTCGAGCTTGGTGGCGGAGCTCGAATGGCGTCTAGGGCTTCACGGTGCTTGCGCCGAGGGCTTGATGGGGAGCCACGCGGTGTGAGGTGCTGAGTATTTATGGGGAGGGTTGGCGTGGCTCACACGCCAAAATCGTGGACAAATCGCGGTGTTGTTGAGGTTGCGGAAAGAGACACGGCGGAGTCCTCGCCCAACATGAGCCGGAGGAGGGAGATGGCGCCGGGTGTGGGTCGACTCGTCACCGCAGAAAAAGAGAACAGGGCGCTGCGTGCATGAGCAGCTTTGTTGGGCCGCGGCCCCACATTGACCGCCGAATCCACCTCGGGCGCGCTCCAAAGATGGCGTCTCAGCTCGTCTCGGGGCTGGCCACCCGCCGAGGTGGTGGGGCTGTTAGAGCAGGGGAGCAACGGGCTGGCCGAGCAGCAAGGTGGCGGACCCGTGAATTGAAACAAGGGTAGTCCCGATCAAAAAATTTCCTATGCAATACAACAAAAATCAAAGAACAAATTCAGTAAAATGGCAATAAATTAACCAAATTGCGATTATACAATTAAAAGGTCCAAAACTTACATAAATATGTCCCAAACTTGCTCAAATATAGGAGATTACATTCTACAATACTATGCGCTTTCTCATTGCCATGAAAGCATGAACTATATCATCCTCGCTACGATTGGAGAATATATCACGCTCAACAAAGGTAACCAAACAACCATTCAATAACATGTCAGTCATACTATTTCTCAACTTATTCTTCACTAAACACAAGGCAGTCGCCACTAGTAAGATCAATGCCAATTTAAGGACTAAGTACACCAAACCATAACATTCATGTTTCTTAGTGTCAACAAGCTTGTTAGAGAGCTCACCTAGGTTGTTCAGTCCTTGAAATCTATCATCCATCTTCAAATCTTCAATATATGTGCCAAGTTGAATTTCAAGTGTCCTCAACTTAGAACTTGAAAAATCTTTTGGATAAAAGGTTGCAAGCTTAAGGATTTTCTTAGCATCAATGAGGCAAATGAATTGGAGGGATTCAATGCTAACATACAAATTAGCAACTCTCTACCAACCACATCAAACCAGTTCTCAAGCTCTTGATGGGGCGGAGTGCAGGGCAAGGAGGCCGGTAGCCAGCGGGATTGGGCGTCGGGCGGTGCGCCACGGATTTGGATGGGCGACGGCGACGCGCCCGCAGCGAGTGACGAGGAAAGAGGAGGCGGTGCTCGGGCGCTCCCGCCGTCTCGATGTTGTGGCTGGAGCAGAGCACGGACTCGGGCCGAGACGGAGGATGAGAGGAGTATTGGGCCAATTTGGTGGGCTATGCAGAGTACTAAACAAATTTTTGGGCCAAATTCTAGGGTAGTCCTGGGCCTATCTGGACTACCCATTGGGCTCGCTGTGACTGCCCATTGGGCTCGCCACAGCGAGCAGGGCGACGTAGCGCAGGGTCACCGGTGTGGGGCTGCGAGGCAAGGCGTTGGCCGCTAGGTATGATTTCAACAACTCTGAAAATATATCAGTTTCATAACTCCATTCTTTGTCCATCAGCTTTTGCTTTATTGATTTAGTTGAATGCTTAGTTTGTATTGAGTATGATTTATCTGTATATTCTAGTATATGATTTATCAGTTTCATAACAGTTGTGTGCACCTTCGCTATCAGACATGTTATGCTTTCCTATTTTCTAAAGAAAATGTCACAATAACACTAGTATTTTTCACAATGATACTTTATTTATTGATAAAATGAATTGCCTCAACTTCTGGTGCATGAAAGATGTTGGCAATAACGCAGAGTCACTACTGATAGTCTGATACTACTGCGCTGCGTTCTGCATTGTAATAGAGGAAATAGCCTGAATGTTATAAATGAGTTCATCGATAAGGACTTCTCTGATGGGGCTGAAGGTCCACTGGTCCATAGTCAACGTATTCAGATGAAGATAGAAGTGAGTTAACTTTTGTTGATCCACGTATGGTACGGTCCACATGGAAAAGCATTATACGTGAATGGGTTCTATTTGCTAACCAGACTATGTATTAATAATGTTAGAATTACAAAATATACCATGTTTGAAAAAAAAAATAGAAAATTTTGGGAAATTATGGATACTACCATTAGGCATTAGGGGCAAAACAGTGATTCCGCGTACCATTTAACACCGTTAATTCACCAAACTGATGGAGGAGCCAAGAAAGTAACCATAACTCAAAACTGGGCCAAATAACCAAATTCATGCAAAAAAAAAAAAAGGGTCAAGAAACTAAGACCAACTTTTCAGTAGGGCAAGAAAATAATTTGCTCAAGTAGGAACCCTACTTAATGGACTGAATCTGAATATAAAAGGATTGACATTTTATTTTAGTATTGAATGTGAATGGACTGAATCTGTCTGAAAAAGAAGAAGGCTCGGTAGAAAACCTAGTTAAAAATAGCTGCGTGGCAAGGACAACATCACCGGAGGAAAATCAGATGGGGCAGAATTTTTTGGGCACGATTCAGAAGTGAAGAGCAAACATGCTTTGACTGAGAATGAAATACATAAACTTTGATTAAATTGAGTCATTGAGATGTTCTTAGATGATGGAATAATCACTCCGCGATGACAGGAACGAGCTTACTAAACAAAACCAGCTCAAAACTCAATTCTGAACAGAACATAAGAGGACATCTATAGAACACAAAAACATATTGCCGTATTTTACAACTTAGGGCAAGCCTGTACGCATTGTCCTCGCTAATGCTGCTCTCTCTCTCTCTCTCCTTATCTCTCTACGCAAATAGATACTGGTGCAACTACATTCACCACTCCTCTTTTTTTCTAGCACCACTCAATCACAATGTTAGAGTGGTGCTCCAATCTTCTCTCCCTTTTTAGCACCGCTCAAGCAACACATTGTGTAGATCCTTATAAATTTCTTCAGAGACACCATACCAGAAATGGAATCAATAGATCATCGAGTGGAAAATGAAACATTTTTTTTTGCCGAACGTCCGCGAAAAAAGAAACTCTTGCACATCTTATTGGACGGACGTCACGGACCTGATGACTCATCAGCTGCAAATGTTACAGTCCCGCTCGACAACAAAGCAAAGTTCGTAGGTACGCAATGCACAGACGACACCACCAAGACGAAAACGAAACAAAAACACACGGGAAGGGGGTGAAACACTCCGTCGACCACAGCAGCAGCAGCAGCAGCGCTCAGCAGTCAGCCTGATCACTTGCCGGCGCCCACCAAGGAGAGCAGCGCGTCCCTGTAGTGCCCGTGCGCCTTGGCCGCGATGGCGTCCTCCAGCTTGGCCCCGAACTGCTGGTGGTAGGCGGCTCTGATATCGTCCATGTCGTGGTCCGACCGCGTGACCGCCACCCTCGTCAGGGCCTCCTTCCCGTGCTCGTCGGCGCCGTCCCTCAGCGCGCCCTCCATCACCTGGCTGAAGTAGTTGGCCGGCGCGGCGAGGCACAGCACCGTCTCCAGCAGCGTCTCCTCCCTGCTCTGGCTGAGGTCCTCCTCCACGTGCCTGCCGTGCATCTCCTTGTAGTACTTGAACGTCTCCACCAGGTGGGGCTTGCTCCTGGTGGTCAGGATCCGGACCACCTCCTCGTTCTCCACCAGCTTCCCGGCGCCGGCCTTCACGGCGGCGCCCAGCGCCTTGGCCTCCGCCTTGGCCACCTCCTCGTTCACCCGCGGGCCCTCGTACCTGTACGCGCTCACCAGCCCGACCAGCAGCTGCAAACGACATTTCATTTCACGATCAGAGGAGGTTGCTTGTTGCCATTGCCAGATCAAAAGTGGCTGGGCTGGCGGTGCTCACGTTGCAGTAGGGCTTGTCCCTGGCGCGGTACGCGACGTCCTCCTCGAGGGAGTGGTGGAAGAGCGCCTGGTACGCGCGGCGCGCGCCCAGCAGCTCGTCGGCGGACCTCGTGCAGGCCACCTCCACGACGATGGCCGCCGGGTGCTGCTGGTGGAGGACGTGGTGCGCCAGCCGGGCGTCGCGCTCCCACGGGTGCATCGCCCACAGCACCATCAGGTTCTTGAACCGCGCGAACTCGGCGGCCAGGTGCAGCATGTACTCCTCCTCGCACCGGTCGATCTCGCCGTGGCTCGTGAAGAAGCCCGGGAAGCCCTTGCGGAACCCGGACCGCTTCTCCGGCTGCTTGCGCCACCGCGCCAGCGCCGACACCATCGTCGGCTCATCCACGCCCAGCCCGCCAAGCCCTTCAGTTTTGTTTCATTTCATCAGTGATCACACGCAAATTCATCAGGAAAAGTAAGGATCATCGAGTTTTTCCAGTTCAGTGATGCCAACCTGAGAAGGCCCTGGTGAGTTGCTGAACTTCGTCGGCCATTGCCTGAATCTCCAACAAAAACCCGGAGCACTGGAGACGACGAGTGAGGAACAGAGGATTGCTGTGTGCTCTGGTTTGCTTCTCGAGTTCTTGCGGATGATCTTTATACTGCAATGCAAACCGTGTGTTTTGCTTTGGAATACAATTATACAAGGGGCAATGCTGGCAATTCGATATGTCTGCTTTCACATACGTATATAATCTCTGCAGCTAATTAAAATTATGAAAGGGCCGTTACACATGTGTAGGTATGTGCTTAACCATTAATCTAGCACTAGTGTGTCCCTGTTGAAATGGAAAGGGGCAGAAAAAGAAACTAAGTGACAGCTCAAGGACTGATCTACGGATCGGTGTGTGCTATCGTCGTGCAACACGGGGTGCCGTTGGGGAGGTGTGACTGTGTCAGACCAGGACGGCAATAATGCAGACACAGTATTATAGCTGATCCCACATGTTTTTACAGGCTGATGATGAAGTCACCAACACACCAACATGCTGAATTCTTAAGGTTTAGTAAAGTTTTAGCACAAAATTTACTGCATTTATGTTGATTGAAACATAATAGGTACTCCCTCCGTTCCTAATTGTAAGTCGTTCATGGCTTTTCAACATACGTAGCTTTTGCTTTATGCACCTAAATATAACTCAAAATGTTTTATAACAAGAAGATGTACAATTCAATTTAACATTTCCAGCAAAGAAATGCTAAGAAAATTCAATATATGATAAAATTAAATATAATGTAAAGATAAGTAATAGCAATAAGAAATGCATTAAATGGACAACCTGTAGCAGATCTAAAGCAGATGATGAAGACATGAAAGGCCCCGTTTACTAATCATGAATATTCAGGAACACATCACATGAGCAGGCCAATTATGTCTCCAAATACTGTGAAATTGTACAAATCATTGGTGAGAAATATCTCTCACTTTCAGTTTTAGGTGTTCAGTCCCATCGTTATCATGGTCCATTGCATGCAATTGTTTTAGGACATCTGATGCAGCCACTGGATAACTCCACTTCCTACCTCATTTTGATTTTTGAATACAAATAGAGCTCCCTTCTACAAAGAAACCGGAACTATTTAAAAAGAAGAAGGATATATATAACGGCTGATTTTACAACTACAGGAGATTATATGTGGACTGAGAACCCTGACATGAGAATGAGCAAAGGCTAATGTCAGGGTTCTATTCGTCAAAGAATGAGCAAAGGCTAATAAATTGCTAATGCAAGCAGTACAGTGTACAGACAGCAGTCCAGCTTGTCATCCTTATCATCGCCAACAGCTATAGCATGGCACCACAACATTACTTATTGCCCTCTAATCATGGCTGGTTTGCGTCGTGATCACGTAGATAGGACATATGCTCATCAAATACGATCACAGGACGTGTTGTTTTGCAAACAAAGTTGAGAAGAGCCTGGAAACAACTCCTGTTTATAGAGTGTGTTACAAGGTCAATGACCAGCAACAGCAACTCCATTGTGCGGTGCCTTCTTGTCTCCGGCACATTGATGATGCCAAACTATGCAGCAGATTTTATGGATGCCGTATCATAAATCACCATTCCATGTCACCAACAATGGCTATGCTGGCCTGAGCTACAAGATTTAGATGAAAAGGAATTCCAGAAACAAAAAATCATCCCCAGTCTATTTATGTGGTCTTGATCATTCACATTACTACTACTGACGTGTTTGAAAGCGAAGGTGTGAAAACTCTTGTTAGAAGCTTGTAGCATGCTCATCAGAACTACATACAAAGGTCCATTTCTCCAATGTGAGAAACATGTAGCACTGTCATGGTCTCATGGGTAAGCAAGCACACAACTGGGGCCAACAATGTCTCCCCTTGAAATGATCAAATCGTGGACCAAATGAATTCATTAGCCATCGAGGTTGGGTATGTCACCTTCTCAAATCACAATCATGGAGGAGGGCAGTGATCGCACGGGGAGGACTATACGATCTGTGACACGCGAACGAACAGATCACCACAAATAATTTCAGAGATTTTTTTTTTTTTTTTTAAAAAAAAAGCTGAGGTGTTGATCTGTTTACACAAGAAAACATTGTCAATTTGCCACATAGCTTGGCTTGTGCATTTTGCTAATGACTAATGGTTGCCTAATTGCTCGGTTATCGTTTAGCTGGCTATGCGTCGGCAACCAGATTATTCAACTCTGTCTGCAACTTTCCAAATTAAAAAAAAATTAGCCAGATGCTTGTGATCCGCAAGAACATTATATATTTTGGATATGGTGAGAAGATGGTCTATTGTCAACTCCAGCATGGCCAACTGTATCTGAATGATTGATAATTTTTTTATTATGGTTTCTGAAACACTTGTGTGATAAGTGTTGAGAGGAAAACAAGAGAGATGAAGGTGCCTAATTGCTTTGACGCTAAGATTTTTGGTTGTTGCATTGGATGCAATCCCTATTGAAAAGGAACCTTGATATGTGACAGGGAAAGAGGACTAATAAACAATGTGTGTGCGTTTCACATGCAGAGCAAAAATTATGATGTGCTGAAGGAGCAGCGGTGTGAAACGTGCAAGCCAGCGGCGGACCCATGATATCTTCTTTCAAGACAGATGTTGGAAAGGTTCTTAATATTGTTTATTAGTTCTCAGACCCATGATATTCCTTCTTGTATTCCAAAGCTAGCTAAAAGGTTAAATGCATATCTTTATGAAATGAGCTTTCCTCTGCTTTTAAATCATTTTTACCTTTCTTTTCTTAGACAAGTCCCTTTAATTTTGATGACAAAACCTTATGGGCTAAGCAACGATGCAGGTTTTTGAATTCTTCACTATTTCACTTTTGTTACTAGACATCATTTTCTCATTCCCTGTCCTAAGTAAGTTTTCCATCTGAGCAGACACATAATTTATTACTGGACTGTGCTCAAACAACACACCTTTTATTAGCAAATGTATACAAAGCAACCAGATCTAGGTCAAATAAGGCGCCTGTAGCTCAGTGGATAGAGCGTCTGTTTCCTAAGCAGAAGGCCGTAGGTTCGACCCCTACCTGGCGCGTTTATTTATAAATTTTACTTTTTTTTCCTCTGAACAGTTGAAACAGCCAATGCTAAATTTTTTACTTCTGAACTGACGCAGTTGAAACGGCCAAAGTTAAAATGCGTTTATTTACTCTCTTTTTTTAAAAAAAAAACTTTCTTCCTTGTGTTACAAAAATTCTGCTGTAGTTGAAACGGCAAATGTTAAAATGCGTCTATTTATTACTTTTGTTTTACTTTCCTTTCCTGGCGTTATAAAATTCTGAACTGCCGCGTTCAAACCACCAATGTTAAAATGTGTCCCTTTTTCTAAAAAAAAATTGCAACTTTTATTAAATTTTGATGCAGCCTATTTATTTTTATTTTTCTAGGGTTATAAAAATTCTTGTGTTGAAACAGCCTATTGTTGAGATTCTGATACATCTTTCTTTTTACTTTTTTTCATTCTTGCCTTATAAACTTCTGATGTTGTTCAAATAACCAATGGTTGAAATTTTTATGTAGCTCGTTTTTTTTTTTTTTTTTTTGCTTGGGTTTATAAAATTCTGATTTAGGTCAAACAATCCATGTCTAATGGAATATTATCCTAATATGGTTCCATAGCCTTATAAAATTTGGGAGAAATGGTATCCTTGCCGCTGCTGTCAAGTCCAATTAATCTTGCTTTTTTTTTTTTTACTTTATGCATTTATCCTCAGTTTTTTTTAAAAATTTTGAAGGTACCTTTGTGGGGGATCAATATTTTGGATGACCCCAATCCGTCAATCAAGACCCTCGACATCATGTCTCGGACGATTCTAACCAAGGACCTCTCCTCCACCCATGGTCGCCGCCAGCGAGAGCGAGGTTACACGGCGCCACGAGCTCTTTCACAAGCGAGACCTCTTTCCGCCTCGCTCGAGGTCTCCGTCGTCGACCTTTTTCGAATGCGCACTGAAGCTCTCGGCGAGACCTCTTTCCGCCGCCGAGGTCCCCGCCGACGGCCCCTTCAAGTTTGTGCGCTAGAGCTCTCTCGACGCGACCTCTCTCCGATTCGCTCGAGCTCGAGCTCGAGCGAACCGCTCAACAAACGCCCGTCTACGAGCTCGTCCCCAAGGCGCCACGCGGAAGACCGCAGATACGCGAGTTGGCCAACCACTCCCCGACAGCACCGAGGCCATGCGGAGGCACATGGCGGAAAGCACGGCCCGTCGCGTCGCCCGCCCATGCCCCCGATGACTCCAACAAGGCGCCCACAAGACGCAGCAGTACAAGCGACGTGGCGCATACCTCATCCACGGCATGGACACCCCACGCCGACGGGACCGATTCCAACCACGATTGGGGGGTCGCGACCCTTTACGCCACACGGACCGGGATTCAGGCGTGCGGCGGCGACCAATTTTGGCATCCAAGGCCGTCAAGAGCTCAAGAGAGGGCCCGGCCAACCAAAGAGCTCGATCCGAGCTCGATCGTCGTATCTGTCTACTCAAAGAACTCCGCCATCATGACCGGGAGACGCGCGACTACCCGCACGCCATCGTCGGCGACATGGCACCCCCATACCGGGGACAAATTTTCCAACTACGGTCAGGGACGGCGGCGCGCATGACCACCGCCCATGCCCCGACCGCCATGTACGGCGGCGACCAGTTCTCGGCATCCAAGGCCGCCGAGAGCTCGAGGTAGCGTTGGCCAACCCACGAGCTCGCTCGAAGAGCTCTTTTCCCCGACAAAGACACGCGGTATCATATTGTTCCACCTACCCCCGCCCCAACTCGAGAGCTCACATGTTCTATCCCCCTTGCTACTATAAAAGGAGGGGTAGGGTCTTGATTGGGGCAAGCAAGAAAAGAAGAAGAACAACGCACCCGGCTCTTCTCGCTTTCGCATCCTCACTCTCATATTGGCACTTGCCTCAATCATAGAGACTTGGGAGCCCGCTCCCCTCTCGCTCCGCTTGTACGCACCCAAGACGAGCATTTGAGCTCGGATAGTGAACACACCGGACTAGGGAGCCCGACTTTGCCCCGAACCAAGTATAAATCCCGTGTCATTGTCTCGAGCTAGGCCATTCGAGTCCGCACTAGCCACCATTCCGTGACGGTGGTATTAGACCCACGACAGTTGGCGCGCCGGTAGGGGGGGCGCTAGTGCGACGATCTTCCACTCCGATGGCTTCTTCGCCGATACCGCCCGGCCGAGCGACCGTGTTGGCGCCCGGCACCTTCAACTTCACCGGCCCCGATCCGGGCGAAGTCACTCGCTGGAGCCGTCTTCACCCGCCCGATGCGGCGTGAGGACATTCGAGCGCCTCCGCGACACCGCCGATTCCATCTCACCGACATGGGGCGGGACTCCGTCAAGCCCGCTAGCCCCATCCGCGGCGGCAGTCGCTTCTTCGCCCGATCAAGGACCTCCTCCCCGACATCCTCGGACGCGAGCCTACGCAGGCTCTGTTCCGCGATGTCACCTTCTCCATCGCCAACGTCGTCCTCCAGCTCGCCGGCGAAGACGCGCTGACGGTGGAAAAATTCACGACGGCATACGCCAAGATGTACCCCGACGGCCAGCCGGGTCTCCCCCTCTTTTGGGGCGATGAACCCCGGAAGGCATCAGTCCATGAGCTCGAGCTCGCCCTCGATGGGATGAGCCTCACGGACTGCGACCCCACACGTCAGTGTTACGTGTGCCACGCCCCCGAGCGGGGCCACGGCGACCATTCCCCCAGCGACTCCGAGCGCACGCCCCAGGACTCCGCCGCGCGCCAACGTGACCCGCCCGTCGATCACGTCAAGGCCCGGCTGGAGGAGCTCGAGGAGCTCGAGAGAGGCGCGGCTCAGGAGCGCGAGGCCCTCCTCGCTGAGCAAGAAGCAAGGGCGCCTCCAAGGGCGCGGGCCCGAGCGCGAGACGTCCGTGACCGTATCAACTGCGACAACGATGCCGAGCAACTCCCGCCGGTGTTCGGGAGAGCCTCCCAGAACCTGGCGGCCGCCGCGTTGCTTCTGCGCAACTGCCCAGTCCCCGAGGACCCCCAGGCACGCCGAGCCCACGAGCAGATCAAGAAGCTCGTGGCAGAGGCGGCAGTACAGCAGGTGGCAAGCTCCGCATCGCACCGTCGACTTCAGGAAGAGCACGAGGCCTCCTCTCATCCAGAGGTCCACGCGCGCCGGCGGATCGGCGAGAACCGCGACGCACGCGACACCATCAACGCCCGACGGAAGGCGGAAGCCCGCGCGTACAGAAGCGCCCCCAGGGACGACGACAAGCCCCGCCGCGACGACTACGAGAAGCAGCCCCGCAAGTACGACAATCGCCGCGGAGGGCGTCATGACAGCGACGAGGACAAGGGCCGCAGCCCCACGCCGGAACGCCGCCAACGGAGTCCGTCTCCCGGCGAGATCGCAGCGCTCGAGCTCGAGCTCGAGGAGGCCAAGGGCTTTCGGCTCGCGCATACACGACGCTCCCTTCCCTTCTCGTTTCCGGGCTCCGACCTCGGTGCAGAAGTACAACGGGGAGACCGACCCCGCCACCTGGCTCGAAGACTACCGCCTCGGTTGTCAAGCCGGAGGCGCCGACAGCGACTACTTCATCATCCGCAACCTGCCCCTCTATCTTGCAGATTCGGCCCGTTCTTGGCTCGAGCACCTGCCGGAGGGCACCATCCGCGACTGGGAGGATTTGCGAGACGTCTTCGTCGGCAACTTCCAGGGCACCTACGCCAGGCCAAGTACGACCTGGGATCTCCGGGGATGCAAGCAGAAGAAGGGGGAGAGCCTGCGCGACATCATCAGCGCTCTAAACTCTGCAACAACCTCTCCGAGGCCTCCGACCGGATCATCACCGCGTTTACCTTCGGCACCACTTGCGAGAGTCTCATCCGCGAGCTCGGGCGTCAAGAAGCCTAAGTCCGTGAAGGAGCTCGACCCGCCACCGACACGCCGAGGAGAGGACGCCGCCTCCGCCGCCACGGCAAGGGCAAGCCCACTGAACGACGACGGGCGCGGGCGGATCCAGCCCCACCCCGCAAAGAGGAAGAACAAGAAGAACAGCGCCTCGCGCGTGACGACGACGACGAGTTTGTCGCCATCGCGACAAGCGCAAAACCCCGCAGTATGGGGGAAGAGGCTTCGCCCACAAGGAGCACGCCGACAAGATGCTCGAGGCCCCGTGTGTCATCACGAGGGTCCCGCTCGACACAAAGATGAAGGACGCCGACTCCCCGAAGAAGCACGTGATGGGCACGCTGGGGGAGGCGCCGGGCGACCAGCCGAGCCTATGGCGCGTAACCCGAGGGCGGGCGGCGACGACGTCTACATCGTAGGACGGGCGCCGTTAACGCCGTCGGGGCGAGCCCCGCTACGAGTCCAAACGCCGACGAAGCTCACGCCGCGAAGTCCTCTTCACCAGCCCGCGACGCCCGCCTACCTCAAGTGGTCGAGCTCGGCGATCACCTTCGACGGTGGCCGATCATCTCGACACATCCCGTACCGGGGAGGTACCGCCGTCGTCGATCCCATCGCCGGCACCAAGCGCCCGGCAAGGTGTTGATGGATGGAGGCAGCGGCCTCAACCTCCTCCGTCCCGCGCACTCAGGCCCTGGCATCACCAAGGCGCGCTCGTCCCTCACCGGGACCCGATCCATGGCGTAGTACCGGGAAGCAGATGATCCCCGTCGGGCGACCGATCTCCCCTGTCACCTTCGCACCCCGGATAACTTAGGAAGGAGACCCCTCGCGTTCGAGGTGCTCCCCTTCAAGAACGCCTACCATGCTGTTGGGGCGGCCGTGCGCGAAATTCATGGCCGTCCCCAACTACACCTACCTCAAGCTTAAGATCCCCGGCCCAAGGGGGTCATCACCGTCGACTCCACCTTCGAGCACGCTGCTGATGCGAGGCGAGGCCGCCGCCCAAGACGCCGATGCCGCGGGTCGAGATCGGCGGATCTTTGCTGAAGATGGCGGCTCGGGCCGCTAGCGGAGGACACCCCCAGCTCAAGGCCGCGGGCACGAGCTCGCGATGGCCTCGAACGGCGGCCGGGAGATCGAGCCCATCCGGTGAGCTCATGAAGACCGTAGGCACTTTCGAGCCCGAGAAGGACGCCAAGGAGATAGAGGTCGATATGATGGCCACGCCCTCCGCGTAGGGTCCGGAGCTCTCCTAAATAGGAAGGCGAGCTGCGTCGACTTCCTCCTCCCCGCGCAAACCTCGGCGTGTTTTGCGTGGAGAGCCTCTGGACTTGCCGGGCATACCGAGGGAAGTCGCCGAGCACTCCTTGAACATTAAGCCCGGCTCTCGGCCGGTGAAGCAACGGCTCGACGTTTGATGACGATCGGCGTAAGCAATCGCCGAGGAGATAGATAAACTCTTAGCCGCTAGGTTTATCAAGGAGGTGTATCATCCCGAGTGGATAGCCAACCCCGTACTAGTCAAGAAGAATGGGAAATGGAGAATGTGTGTTGATTACACGGGTCTCAACAAAGGCATGCCCAAGGATCCGTTTCCTTTGCCGCCAAGATCGACCAAATCGTTGACTCCACCTCCGGTGCGAAACCCTCTGTTTTTCTCGACGCCTACTCCGGCTACCACCGGATAGCGATGAGCGAGCTCGATCAGCTCGCCACCTCCTTCATCACTCCGTTTGGCGCATTACATTACGTAACGATGCCCTTCGGTTTGAAGAACGCCGGCGCCACCTTCCAAAGGTGTATGCGAAAAGTCTTCAAGGAGCTCCTCGGGAAGCTTGTAGAAGCTTACGTCGATGACATCGTCGTCAAAAGCGAAATCCTCGAAAAGAGCTCGTCCGGACCTCGAAAAGGTCGCCGCCAAACTCCGAGAATACGGGGTCAAGCTCAACCCCGAAAATGCGTTTTCGGGGTCCCGCGGGAAGTTGCTCGGCTTTATCGTCTCAAGAGCGCGGCATCGAGGCCAACCCCGAGAAAATCGCCGCCATCACGAGCATGGGGCCGATTAAGAACGTCAAATGCGTGCGGCGGCTCACGCGGGCTGCCTCGCGCGCCGAGTCGTTTCATAGCCCGGCTCGGGGGCGAAGCCTCCCTCTCTACAAAGCTGCTGAAGAAAACCGGGCGCTTCTCTCCGGACCGGCGAGGCCCAGCAAGCCCTCGACTCCTGAAACAACTCCTTGCCCGGCCGCCTTGTGCTCGTTGCTCCTGCGGCTAATGAGCCAATCCTTCTCTACATCTCGGCCACCCGAAGGTGGTGAGCACCGCGCCGTCGTCGAGAGAGGAGGAAGGGCACGACTCAAGGTACATCGTCCGGTGTACTTCGTCGGTGAGGTCCTCACCGACACCAAAACTCGCTACTCCACTCGAAAAGCTCGTGTCTTGGCGCACATCACCCGACGAAGCTCGGACATTACTTCCGACTCCCACCCGGTGACCGGGCGTCTCGAAGTATCCCTCGGGGAGGTCATCCGCAGCCCCGAGGTCACGGACGCTACGGCCAAGTGGGCGGTCGAGCTCATGGGAGCGAAATCACGTCACGCGCCGCAGACGCCATCAAGTCTCGGGCTGCGGCAGACTTCATTGCCGAATGGACCGAGGTCGAGCAGCCACCTAGGCCCGACGACATCGAGTCTTGGACCCTACACCGACGGATCGGTAAAGAAGTGCGGCGCCGGCGTCGGCCTCGTCTTCACCTCTCCGAAGAAGGTGTGCATGAAATACTCCATACGCCTGCACTTCCCGCGTCCAACAAGCGTGGCGAATCTGGCGTTGGTGAGCGGGCTACAATGGTGCGCCGCGAGCTCGGCATCCGGCACCTCGAGGTCGGGGAGACTCGAGCTCGTCAAAAACCAAGTCATGAAAGAGGTCGATTGCGTCAACCCGAAGATGGTCGCGTACCACGGAAGGTCCGAGAACTTGAGGAACATTTCCACGGGCCGGAGGTCAACCACGTCCACCGCAACCTCAACAACGACGCCGACGCCCTCGCCAAGCTCGCGTCGGACCGCTTGCGGTTCCCGGAGTCTTCATGCACGAACAACACAAGCCCTCGATACGGCTCGGGAGGAGCCCGCTTCGAAGGTGCGAGCTCAAGCCCCCGCCGAGACCCATGGACACCGACGTCCGCGAAGGGTCGAACGCTCCCGATACAAGGGCCCGCTTTGGCGACGAGTCGTTTACGATGCAGGCTGGGGGGATCGACTGCGGGCCGGCTCGGGGCGGGTCGACTTCAGCCACCCCGGGGATCGGCGTGTCCGTTGCTACGATGGCTGAAGCAAGGCGAAGCACCCGGGGGGGCATGAGAGGAGTCACGGACGGCTAGCCCGGAGGGCTAAGGCCTTTGCTCTCGTAGGGGAAGAGCTCTACCGACGCTGGGCAAACGGCATCCCTACGGCGCTGCATCACCGTCGAAGATGGTCGTGAGCTCGTCAAAGAAATCCACGGGGCGACGCGCCATCACGCGCGGCACCACGGGCTCTCGCGAGGAAAGCTTTCCGTCAAGGTTTCTATCGGCCGACGCCGCCGCCGACGCGCCACTCACGGTCGTCCGGCGTTGCGAGGGTACGCCGGTTCCGCTAGCGAACACACCTCCCAGCCCCAAGCCCTCCAAACGATTCCGCTCACGGCCGTTCGCCTCGCCGGGGTCTTGACATGGTAGGACCGTTCCGGAGGACGACAGGAGGATACACGCATCTCCTCGCCGCTATCGACAAGTTCTCCAAATGGATCGAAGTCATGCCCATCGCGCGATGCCGAGCCGAGGAGACCGTCAAGTTCTTCACCGGCATTATCCACCGCCCGAGTCGAACTCGATCATCACCGACAACGGCACCAACCGTGGGGGGAAGTCTTCATCGGCGGTGCGGCGATCACGGCATCAGCGCCGACACGGCCGCTGTCGGCCACCCTGGACCAACGGACGGTAGAGCGAGCTAATGGCATGATCCTGCAGGCGTGAAGTCCCCGCATCTTCGGGAGGCTCGAGAAGTACGCCCGCCGATGGCTAGTCGAGCTCCCGCGGTCGTGTGGAGTCTTCGTACCACACCAAGCGGGGGCCACCGGGCCGAACCCGTTCTTCCTCGTCTTCGGTGAAGCGGTTCTTCCTACCGAGCTCGTCACGGCTCACCCCGAGCTCGGACCTTCGACGAGCACAATAACCAAGCGCTTTTCGAAGACGCCGCGGACCAGCTCGGCAAGCTTCGTGACATCAGCGCTCATCCACTCCGCCAAGTACCTACAATCCATGCGGCGCTACCACGAGCGACACGTCGGGGACGAGCCTTCAGCGTCGGCGATCCGTCCCACGACGAGTCCAAAGCCGAGGGACGAGGCACAAGCTCTCCGCGCCATGGGAGGGTCCCTTTATCATCGACCAAGTGTTGAGGCCGCACGCGTACAAGCTCAAGGACCATCGGGGCGAATCCTCACCAACGCATGGAACATCGAACAGCTACGTCGCTTCTACCCTTAAGATGTATTTTGAAATATCATAACTGTAAAAATTCAATAAGACACCAGTTCGATGCAAAGATCTGTGCAAGCATCTCGAATTCACGTCTTAAGCTACTGAGCAATGACGGGCCTTCATCCTGACAAAGGCCCGCCCTTGCTCGGGGGCTACAAGGAATGGGGCGCACACCCCATCGGTTTACTACACCAATTTTTCGCAAATTCTTCACAAAGATCACAACAACGAGCTCTCACCACGAGACCGTGCTCCTTCTCCTTAAACGTCTTAAAAACAACTAAGTCACGAGTTCGTCAACAAAAAGGCATGGCAGCGGCGCCTAACGATCTCACACGCCCGCGCTAACAGAAACGGCCCGCCATCCGACTTCGAAATACGAACTCGTAAAAGTTGGAACAAGGACACAGGATAGGAAAAGGAACACGAGTAATCTTCATTCGGACATGAGTCCCTTTAAATCCTTAACAATGATACCTCAACTACGAGGACTTAGAAACTAAATCGCAAAAAGGGGCTTGGCCCCGAGCTCCTACTTTACGCTGAAGGAGGGTCCTCGTCCCACGCCCCCGCGACGAAGTGCCGCCCGCGGCCTCCGGGCCAGGCTGCTCGGCTCCCTCCGTGATGAGTCGGGACTCCCACCTCTCTCGTGGCAAGCTTATAGAGCTCGGCGGACAACTCCACGGAGTCGAGCTCGGCAGCGGTGATCTTCACGCCGGTTTGAGCGTCGTCGATACCCGGCGCCCATCCCGCCTTCACCGCCTCGACGTCCATTTTCGGATAGTGATCGAAGATAACGCCCGACGGCCTTGTGGACCACCCGGTGGCGCCCTCTCGCCACCTTACCACGGCACTGGGAGATTCGCTCCGCCGGGTCCGCCATCTCCTCAACACCGAGGACGTCGCACACATCCTCGGCCCGCGTAGCGAGATCCTCGGCGCCCGCTTCGAGCTCGCCGCTCCTCCGTGGCATTAGAGGCACAAGCCGAAGACGCTCAAGCTCCTCGCCCGCGTCTACGAGCTCGACGGTCGCCTGCTTCAAGTCCGTCTCCTTCCCTTCGGCGCGAGCCGGGTATGCTCGAGGTGGCCTCGGCGGAGGCAAGATTCCGCTCCATGTCCGCGACGCCCCCGGTCGCCAGGGACTTCTCCTTCTCCCCCGCAAGACAAGAAGACGGTTCAATAACGGAAGTCACCGCGACTCGATACACAGGCGAGGATCGGACGCCCGCTACTCCACGGCTCACTATAGAGCTCCGCTCGTTGTGCGAAATTACGGTTCTCCTCGTTGAGCCGGCCCCTCTCCGCGATCGTCGCGTGGCGCGGCACCACCACATTCGGCGACCTCGCGATGTCTGGCCGAGGCCCCGCCGGCGAGGACAATCAGCCCCAACACCGGAGAAAACAAAAACGCAAGAGACGGGGGCGGTGACACTCACCCGCAAGCTCGGCCTCGCGGCCGACGGAGGCACTCGGCGATCTCCGTCTTCTCCTTATGAAGGGCCTCCGCCCTCTGTTCGCCGCCGAGCGCGAGCTCCTTGTCCTCAGCGGCGGTGGAGGGTGTCGAGCTCCCCGCATTTTCTTGCGGCCGCCGCTCGTGGGCGAGCTCAAGCCGCTCCTCTTGCCGAGCCGCCTCCTGCCGAGCGGCTTCGGCTCCTTCTTGTGCCGCGGAAAGGCCCGGCCTTCCGCGTCCCGGACGAGTCCAACGACGTCCTCCGTCGGCGCGCAAGAAATTGATTTTGGCCGCCGCCCGCCGAGCTCTTCACTCATGTCCTTGTACGGCTCAATGAGCTTCCGACGACGGCCCCGGCCCTCGGTGAAAGGTGGTCACCGGGTTGTGTTCTCGGATGGAATCCTCGCACGCATACTGAAGAGCACAAGCACATGAGCAGCTTGGGGAAGCACAAGAAAAAGGAGAGAACGCGAGGCCATGGCGATCTCGAACCCGCACAAGTCCAACAGCACGCCGGGTCCTCGGTGGGGCGCGAGCCGCAGCGGCGTCATCGGGGTCGGCGGGAGAACGATGTCATTTCCCCCCCGAACGCCGCCGACCCGGCGCCGCACAGATCCCTTCGGGACCCACGGCGTCTTCGGGGCTAGCCCCGATGGGCCCTCACCTTCGACTGCTTTGGCGGGTCGCCTCCGCCGTCTCTTCGCCGTCTGAGATGTCAATAACGAGGATTTCGGTGGCAGCCTCCTCATGAGCCACCGACTCGCCGGTCTTCTCCGGCAGCCTCGCCCATGGCCGGAATATCCTCGACCTCGCCGTCTCCCTCTCCGCCGCCACCGGGATCTCGGGCGGCCCCTCGCCCCTAACGAGGCCGTCGGCCGGAGTCTCACGATCAAGTGGGGCCACCTTCGACGCCCGACTCGCGCCCACGTTGTTGCCGACGCAGGAGCCCGGAGAGGAGGAGCTCGACATCGACAAATGGCGAGGTCGACAAGAGCCCCTTGAGCGGACCGGCGCCATCATCTCGACCCCGTGGTCGCGCCGTCGCCCGCCGCCGTCCGCGCCCCGTCGCCAAGGGCGGTATCCCCACCGCCGAAGCTCGTCGCGGCAGCCCCCGAGCTCGCCAGACCCTACACTCGAACTCGCGGAGGCTGAGCTCGTCGTTACGAGGCATCGAAGAGCTCTCCATCGCCGGGCCCGAGCTCGCGTCGCCGAGGTCTCCTCACTCGCCCGAGGGCGCCCGTCGGGTACACCGGGCCGCCCCGCAACGCCAATGACAACTAAGACCAGCGCGCCGAACGCCGTGCACGACCGTAAGCGGGGAAGAGAACTCCGCGGCGTCGAGACCGCCTCTTCCGGCGGTGGCTCGGGCACCCGGGACGCTGGTCGACTCGCCCTCAAGAACCGCCGAGTCCGCGCCGGAGCACCGGCGCGCGCCCGAGGCGCGCGACGACCTCCTCGGCCAACGGCGTCGCCTTCGGCATCAAGCTCGGAGCCCCCGATGAGGTCCGATCTCTCGGCCCCACGGGCCTCGCGGACGGCAGGGGGGACCTGCTGCTTTCGGTGCCTTCGCCCTTCCTCCTCCCAGCAGCGCTGCCGCCGACGAGCCTGCTTTCACGGGGGCTCGGTCGGCCTCTCCAGCGTCGCCGCCCTCGGGGGGGAGGGACGCGAACCAAATGACTTCACTTCGCCAACTTTGCAAAAACACAAGCTCATCCTCCGGAACTCAAGCGATAAGTGGGCAACCTCGAACAAACAAGAAGTGCGAGCTCTTACCGGCGCCGCGTATCCGCGTCGGGGAGAACAGGGGCTCCGGGGCCCTCGCACCCGTCCGCGTCGGCCGAGTTATCCACCATTCCACACAATTCCGTCGGCTGCGGCGCGGACGTTCGCCTCCCCACGAACGGCGCGAAGCCCGGCTCCATCTCCCGACGCCAAGACGTCGTCGTTGGAGCGGCACCCGGCGCCTTCGCGAGCCGGGCCTCGATGATATGGTTCCCTTTGTCCGACCGGCGTCGCGAGCGCCGTCTTCAACGCCACGGCCTCCACCTGCCGGGGCGTGACGGTCGCGGACCCTCACGCCCACGTCGCTTGCGGTGTCGAACGTCTTCCCGGTGTGCCGGCAGAGGATGGTCGGGTCGTTCTTAAGGTAGAACCACTCCTCCCTCCACCGGGGGTTTTGCCGTCGGGAAGTCGCCCTTGGGAAAGAACTTCGCGGACCTTCCCACCGCGCAAGCTGGATCGTGGACGCGGGCAATCGGAGCCGCACCTCCAGGGACCTCCGTCGCCGCCCTTCAAGCCACGGATCTTGGCGTAGACGAAGTGCGGGAAGAGCTCAAGAGTTGGGGAATCCCCAACCATCCCTCACAAAGATCGTGAACGCCCGAAAAGCAGGATGCCGTTCGGTCAGTCCGGAGCTCGACGCCCCGGTACCACGGCAGGCTCGGAAGAAATCGCGTCGGCGGGGACGCCGAGGCCGCACTCGTGGAAGGCCACGAACGACACCACGTACCCCGCCGTGGTCGGGAACCGTCTGCGGCGGCGGCGGGAGGATCCACTCTTGGCCTCCGTCGCGAATGCGGGAGCCCGCCCGACGAGGCCGCGAGCTCGGCCGCTGCTTGGTCGCCGTCGAGCGATGCCATGTCCCCATCTTGCGCTCACGGAGGCGGATCGGCGAACAGGGGGAGACGGAGAAGTAGATCCGAGCAAAGAAGTATGTCCCTCTCTCTCTTTCTATTTCTTTTTCTCTCTCCGCTCTTTGGCTTTCCCAGAAGGAAGGGGAAGAAAGGTGAATCCCCCCCGATCTCCGCCTATTTATAAGGCCCAGGTGCGGACGGATGCGCCGAGAAGGAACCGTCGGGGTGGGGCCACGCGGCGTGGCGCCCACGCGCGCGAATCGGCTATCGCCACAACAACCCACGGTCGCCATCCGGCGGAAGTCGCGGCGACGCGGCATTAATGGGATAACTCCCGACCAACGGGGAAAAATTCCAACGGTAAAAATCCCAACGGCTATTTTTACCGCGGGTAGACGCCCGAGAGCTCGACACCCGCTGAAAATCTTCGAGCTCGGCGATAGAGCTTGATACACGAGCTCGCCATCCTAGGGTTCTAAGGCCGGCCCAAAGACAAGGGCTCGACGGTCGCCCGGGAACACCACGAGTGAGGGACGCTAAGGCAAAGCGAAGACCGGCGGCTCTTGCCCCGAGAACTGAAGCGAACTCGGGGGCTTTCGCCTAAGCGTGTTCGGGTTGCCAAAGGAAACAAAAAGGCGACTTCGGTTATCCTCCACGCGAACGAGGAGGACACGAGTCCACGGGCTCTTCGAACGAGCCCGAAACCGTAAAAGTCGCGCCTTTGGAATATGAGGTCGGTCCGCCCGGTGACCACATCGAACGAGCTCGAGCTTGACCTCCCGGACCGCCCGCTATCAACTCACCGAGCACTCGGTTTCGGCCAACGAGGTAAAACCAAGTCGAGCTCACCCCCCTTTACGGCCTCGTGCTATAAACGGGAAAGCGAACACACGATAGCCTATAATAGCCTCCACGCGGACCTCTCGCCCCCCTTGAGCCTCGGGGACTACACCCGAGGGTTCGCCGAGCACACCTGCGGGGATCACCGGGCATCACCGAGACGAAACCCAAGCAAAGGGAGAGACACGGGGGGCTACTGCAGCAGGTCGAACGGCGAAAAGACGTCGAGCTAAGCCGAGCCCCTCCCATCGAGGGTGTTACGGACTCGGGGAACACTATCGACAAGATTGTCCCACGCTTCCCGTCACAACCTCGGGCCCGAACGCCCGCCCCAACGAGCTCGAGACCTCGCGACTAACCACGGTCGAGACCTCGGCCATCTGAGAACAAAATTGGTACCTAACCCTTACGCTTTCATTGTTCATAAAAAGCATACATACATATAGGCACGAGTGCATGAACCCGATAAGGAGACTACAAAAAGCGAAAGGGTACGTAAGAGGTCCTATCTACAACGGCTTCCACGGCGACGGCGTCCTACGGCCTCACCGGGCTCGCAAAGCCTGCGGTCGGCGTCTTGCGGTCCTTGTCGAGCTCGAGCTTGGTGACGATGACCTTGGAGGGGTGGATGCCCACGTTGGCGGTGGAGCCGTTCACCTTCTCGCCCTTGCGGTCCTTGTCGAGCTTGAGCTTGGTGGCGAAGACCTCGCGGGGACCGGAAGCCGCCGCCGCCTCCGGACTCGGCGGGCTACTCTTAGCCCGGCGGGGCGTCGACGTCGATGTTGGCCACCACCGCCTCCGGTGACCTCCGAACTCCTCGACGCCGGCACCAAGGCTCGCCACCGAGTCTCCATCCGCAAAACCACGGATCCCGCCGGTCGGCGCCGATCGCCGACGACGCCATCACGAGCCGTCACCGCTCCGCGACGGGCGCCGCGGCGGCAACCATCGGGAGCCGCTCCCGTAAGCGATCCGCCTCTTCCGTAGCTGCGCGACGGAATTGGCTGGGAGGATCGGCGGCGGGCATCAACTAAAAAGGCCAAACGGGAAGGAGACGGCTCACTGCGGCGAGCCGGTCGGCATTCCGCACTGACGCGCCGCATCGCGAGCTCCGCTCCCGGGGTGTCGATGAGCGCCGCCCTCATCTCCCCCGACCGCGGCGCAGCCCGAGTCCGAGGCGGAGTTTCGGCGATCACCGCCTCCCGGGGGCGGAGGGCGGAGGCGGCGCCGAGCTGGCGGGGGGCATGGCATGAGCGGAGCCAGGATCGGCCCGCCCGACGCATGTTGCGCCGAGAAGACGAATCCCCTCCCATCGGCGTCGGCCCCCCTCCTCCCGGGCCTCCCCGTGCGAAGACCCTTGACCCTCCATCCGTCGAGCGAAGGTGGCTCCGAGGGGAGGAGAAGAGTGCGGGGGAAGAAGACGAATGCCACCTCCACGACCCGAGCCATTGTATTTATAGTAGGCCGCGACGGTTCACCTCCCCGCGCTGGGAGGCGCGAGCGCCGCTTCCCCACGATCTCCACCCACGATGCACGATTCGCGAGGAACCGCCGCCAATGACGGCGACCAGAATCGCTGCGACCAATCGCGGGGGCACGCGGGCGCCCGCGACAACCACCGATAAAACAAACGGCAGACGGCGTTTGGTTCCCAAGAAGCCGTCACAAGGCCGCCGCAACGACCACGGCCGGCTCATTGGAAAATCCACTAAGGGAGAGCGGGCTCACCCGATGGCTCGGGGACTCGGCCGGCGGGGTGCCCGAGCACCCATACCTCGAGGTCGATCGACGGCCGATCGGAAAGCGGCGAGCTCGGGGGATCGGCGACCTCCGAAGACAGCGGGTCGAAGGGCTCACCACAACACTAAGCCTCCGCGAGAGCTCACGGCTCTCCCGGAGCCTCGGGGGAGCTACACCGCGGTGCGCTTCGCGCGCCCGACCGTAACATGACTCTCAACCCCCTGCTCCAAGTGGCGCCAAACGGGAGCATTTGAGAGACCTCCTCTCTCTCCCAAACGCTCGGGGGCTACCGTGGGGGATCAATATTTTGATGACCCCAATCCGTCAATCAAGACCCTCGACATCATGTCTCGACGATTCTAACCAAGGACCTCTCCTCCACCCATGGTCGCCTCGGCGGGAGAGCGGGTTACACGGCCGACGAGCTCTTTCACTGCGAGACCTCTTTCCGCCTCGCTCGAGGTCTCCGTCGTCGACCGACGAATGCGTACTCGAGCTCTCGGGCGAGACCTCTTCCGCGCCGCCGAGGTCCCCGCCGACGGCCCCCTTCAAGTTTGTGCGCTAGAGCTCTCCCGGACGCGACCTCTCCGATTCGCCGAGCTCGAGCTCGAGCGAACCGCTCAACAAACGCCTCGATCTCCACGAGCTCGTCCCCGGCGCCACGCGGGAAGACCGCAAATACAGAGTTGGCCAACCACTCCCTGACAGGCACCGAGGCCATGCGGAGGCACAGTGGCGGAAAGCACGGCCCGTCTGTCGCCCGCCCATGCCCTGATGACTCCAACAGTGCGTCCACGACGACGCGCAGTACAAGCGACGCGCGCATACCTCATCGGCATGGACACCCCCACGCCCGACGGACCGATTCCAACCACGATTGGGGTCGGTCGCGACCCTTTACCGCCACCTGGACCGGGGGAGCGTCGGCGGCGCGACGACCAATTTTGGCATCCAAGGCCGTCAAGAGCTCAAGAGAGGGGCCCGGCCAACCAAAGAGCCCGATCATCCGAGCTCGATCGTCGTATCCCGTCTACTCGAAAGAACTCCCCCATCATGACCGGAGACGCGCACTACCCGTCACGCCATCGTCCACGACATGGGCACCCCATACCGAAGGGACAGCTTCCAACACGGTCAGGGCGAGGCGACATGACCACCGCCCATGCCCCGACCGCCATGTGCGGCGACGACCAGTTCTCAACATCCAGGCCGCCGAGAGCTCGAGGTAGGTGTTGGCCAACCCACGAGCTCGCTCGAAGAGCTCTTTCGCCGACAAGACACAAGTATCATATTGTTCCACCTACCCCCGCCCCAACCTCGGAGAGCTCACATGTTCTATCCCCCTTGCTACTATAAAAGGAGGGGTAGGGTCTTCGATTGGGGGCAAGCAAGAAAAGAAGAAGAACAACGCACCCGGCTCTTCTCGCACCCGCATCCTCACTCTCATATTGGCACTTGCCTCAATCATAGAGACTTGGGAGCCCGCTCCCTCTCGCGCTCGCTTTGTACGCACCCGGCACGAGCATTTGAGCTCGGATAGTGAACACACTTTGGACTAGGGAGCCCGACTTTGCCCCGAACCAAGTATAAATCCCGTGTCATTGTCTCCGAGCTAGGCCATTCGGAGTCCGCACTAGCCACCATTCTTTGTGGACGGTGGTATTAGACCACGACAACCTTTCACCCGTATTTTAGACCTCGTTAGATTAATGTTGAATAAATGAATTAAAGAAAAATAAAAATATAATATTTAGCCTTGACCATATTCTAATTGTCTCGAATTTTGTTGATAGTTGATTAAGCATGTTGAACTTTTGGATAAATTGAAATATTTCAATTTTTTGTTATAAAATTCTTTTAAAATGTTACCTCAAAATTTGATATCAAAATATAAGTTAAAGTCAAAGAACACTCAAAAACATAGGTGCCAACTCATATGGGAAAACTTTTTTTTTCATTTGAACTTAGAATGTTTTTTTACCAACAATTGAACTAGAATGTTAATTCCTCTAAATAAAATAGCCATAACCTATGCCTTGGTTTGGAATAGGTAGGGGCACTAAATGAGGATCACAATTTGATTTCAAAACAGGAGTAACAGCACAAGAGTCCCATAAAATATTTTGTGCATTTTTTTTTTAAAAAAAAAAATTGTGTGCGTTATAGAACTATGATGAGTTCAAACTTCAAACAACCAACGGTTGGTGGATCATTATTCTAATATTGTCAAAAGGATTGAACAAGTATGAATAACATGCCCGGCAACAACAAGCTTTAGGCAAAATTAATAACTGCAAACCCCAAAAACATCCCTGGACTGAGATGTACCCGTACACAGCGATCTGAGATGTACCCGTACACAGCGATCGAGCCCCACTAGTAAAGCTGGACGGAAAATCGAACCTCGTTAGCTCGCTCGGAGAGCTTGCTCGACTCGCCTCGCTACGATAACGAGCCAAGCGAGCCAAGATTTTAGCTGGATTAGCGATAACGAGCCGAGCCAGCTCGTGAGCCGCCATGAGCCTAAATGAGCCACGTTTTCTGTGAAAAATTATCAAAACATATATTAGTTTTATGTTACTTTACATTTTTTGACTCTATAAATGGTTGATATGTTAGCACATATAAGTATTTTGATCAATTTAAAGTTGTTGGATGTATTATTTTATATTATTATCATTTTCAAGCTTTATATAAATGCAAATATTATATTTTGTGTATTTTTATACCGGCTCATGAGCTTAACGAGCTAGCTCGCGAGCTTAACGAGCGAGCCGAGCCCAGCATTCTAGCTCGTTAAGATAACGATGAGCTAGCTCGTTATCCTAACGAGCTAGACCGAGCCGTGGCTCGGCTCGTTATCCAGCTTTACCCACTAGCCAAGGCTGTCCATTTCAATTTGGATCACAATAATCAATTAATTAATTCTCATAGTAGCAATTAGCCTAAAAATGGATCGAAACAACATCATCGTCAACCATGTCAGCGAGCACACCTTGGCAGAGCTCATGCTGAATTGCTCATCCTAGGTGGAGGAGCTTTTGGGGGGCGTGTGCCATGTGTTGCTGGTGCTGCTGCCTGGAGTGCATCCATAACATCCCTCCCCTCCACTTTCTCTTGATCCACCCAGCTCTCCCACGTGAAGGTGAAGCACCTGCTGCCTCCATGGCCTCCATCTCCGTCCCCAACCCGGTCCCTCCCGCAACCCAAGACGCCGAGAACATTAGGAAAGCAGTGCAAGGTAATCCGAGCTGTGGCCACTGAATCTTGCAATGCTGTATCGTCCTCTTTGTTTTGTTGCCGTTTCGAGAAATTGGAATTGGAATGTTTGTTCTAGCCTTTGAGAAATTGGGAGGTTACTATCTGTTGATTTTCTGATCAAGAACAGAGTTCCAGACATGGATTCTCATGGACTCTCTCTCAACTTGGGACAGGATGGGGCACGGACGAGAAGGCGCTGATCGAGATACTGGGCCACCGCACGGCGGCGCAGCGCGCGGAGATCGCCGTGGCCTACGAGGGCCTCTACAACGAGTCCCTCCTCGACAGGCTCCACTCCGAGCTCTCCGGCGACTTCCGGGTAGGTTTCGTTTCGTGCGTCGATTCGATTCGATGGCTTTGCCGACCCGACCCGACCTGACCGTTACTGCCTCGTCGCCGGCACGCACGGCTGTGCGTCTCCTGGTCCTGGCAGAGCGCGATGATGCTGTGGACGGCGGACCCGGCGGCGCGTGACGCCAAGCTCGCCCACAAGGCCATGAAGAAGAAGGGCGAGCGGTACGTGTGGGTGCTCATCGAGGTCGCCTGCGCGTCGACGCCGGACCACCTCGTCGCCGTCAGGAAGGCCTACCGCGACGCCTACTCCGCCTCCCTGGAGGAGGACGTCGCCGCGTGCCCGCTCTACAAGGACCCCCTCCTCAAGCAGGCGAGGCTCCTGTCAGATCCTGACGTTTCTTGGCCGGCCGCCCAGTCGCTGACCTCAGCCGCCGCGTGTCTGTCTGTCTGTCTGTCTTGCAGTTCTTGGTGCGGCTGGTAAGCTCGTACAGGTACTCCGGCGAGCTCGTCGATGAGGACCTGGCGAGGGCGGAGGCCGCGGAGCTGCACGACGCGGTGGTGGCCAGGAAGCAGCCGCTGCACGGCGACGTCGTGCGCATCGTCAGCTCCAGGAGCAAGCCGCAGCTCAAGGCGACGTTCGAGATGTACAGGCAGGACCATGGCAAGGCCATCGACGAGGTGCTCGAGGAGGAACGCCGCACCGACCAGCTCGCGGCGGTGCTCAAGACAGCGCTGTGGTGCCTGACGTCGCCGGAGAAGCACTTCGCGGAGGTAACCTATCCTTCAGTTTCGGTCAGTACTAGCAATCCGTTCATTTCTGACGACCTTCTTGTTGTTCCATTCCAGGTGATCCGGAGCTCCATCGTCGGGCTCGGTACGGACGAGGAGTCTCTGACGAGGGCGATCGTGTCGCGCGCCGAGATCGACATGAAGAAGGTGAAGGAGGAGTACAAGGCCAGGTACCGCAAGACGGTGACCAGCGACGTCAACGGCGACACGTCAGGATATTACAATGGCATCTTGCTCACTCTAGTCGGGCCTGAGTGAATGACCATGGATAGATGATGGATCTATATATATACAGTAGGTTGGAGAGATTGTTTGAGATTTATTGCTTGCTTGGTTTTGTTTGATTGAACAAAATGGCTACAAAACTGCTGAGTGAAATGGTGATATTTGTGGTGATCCGTTTGGTGATAATAAAACGCCAGATCCATGGGAAAACCAATTAAACAAAAGCTATGGTATCTCAAGAGTATTATAATCCAATACAAGCACTTTTTCTACACATAGAGACTGTTGCGATTTGACTGTAATATCACCATGGTAACAACAGAAGAGATGGAATTACAGACGGAACCCCTCATAGCTCGATGAGTTGATCCAATCTATTTGCCTCACTTCTTCCTAGCAAGAGCAGCTATTCCACCAACCAGAAGTCCCACGGCAGTTGTCGCGATTCCTATTCCAATCAGACCATCTGCGAGTAGAAGAATTTTGTTTGGTTATCTAGATAACTTTAGCTCTACACAGCACTTCATGAACATGGCACCGATAAGTACAGTGAAGTGATGAAAGCATTCGGACTGCAAATAATCCAATGCAAGTCAATCAGAACAAATGTGGCCAAGCATTGCAGATTTCATTATCTCACCTTTGGCGATTTTATCTTCTATCGCTTTCTTCAGAGACATGGCCTGCCTCCAGTCAGGTTGAATCTACAGGAAAGAAATCATGTTTGTTAGATATTAGAATATCAAGGCAAAAATATCCTTGAGAAATTGGGAATTTAAAATCTTAAGGATTCAGTGGTCTTGCAAAATAAACACATCTTCTGACAAGAATCCTAAACAATTTCAGCTATGCTAGCTTCCAGTACCCAGTGCACATTTAGGTTAGGAAGAAAACCAAATGAACTCCACACAGGAAATTCCAAAGAGAAAGGAAAGAACCAACAAATAAACATGTAACATGAGAACATTGGCAGAGCAGAAACTATTACTTTCTTTCTGTTGTTCCTCCAAAGCAAAAAATGCCAAAATGAGAAAAGATTCTATTATTTAAAAAAGGGGAATTTCGTGCAATAGTAGACACAAGGGAAACAGCTTAACAGGTCATCAGCCTCTAAACAGTGATGAGCTTCAATTCATTATCTTAGGCTCTAGCTACAGGATAAGATGGCGACGAGTACAGGGAAGGAACTAATAGAACACATCAGAGAAACTATTGAAGTCTGCTTCGGAACAGAACTGTATATAAGAACAGAAAGTTGTTTAAAAGTACAGCTGTGGTGATTACTGGAGCACTCAGAACTGCTAAAACAGAAAAGGTGTTAAATTAGGATGGCCCCAAGATAAGGCACAATAGGATGGTAGCTAACCAGTTATTAATAATAAAAAGAATATTGCCTGTTTAAGAATTACAAACTGATTCTTCAGATGGAACAAAAAAGTTCAGTTAAAAAATGGATCAAAGGATTTCTTTTAGGGCCTGTTTGGATCCTTGGAATCTAATTCATTGTGATATATGCTTAATTTGACATGGTGATAGTGCAAAGTGCAAGTGCATGCAAAGTGCAAAGTGCAAGTGCAAAGTGCATGCAAAGTGCAAGTACAAACATGGAATTCAATTCCTATCTCCCACCCTATGAATTTGAGATAGGCTTATTTGTGAACTTTGGAAAGTTAGGGAATCTCAAATTCCAAACTAAATAGCTTAATTTATTAAGTATATTCCAATTCCCCAAATTCAAAGGGATCCAAACGGGCCCTTAATGAAATTAGGTCATCATGATGTTGTATGGCAAAGAAATAGTTCCAGTCACAGTACCTACAAAAATCAGTTGCCAATGCCACATGGGCTCAAGCACAAACAAACATACATGTTGGGTCAATTGCATAGAGTTTTGCTGCAGAGTAATAGCACAGAAAATGCATCATATCCTAACAACTTTCCATTTTGGCTATACAGATACTGATAGGATATCAAGATATCATATATAGCATTCTAGAAATCATAAATCATATATAGCACAGAAAATACATCATATCCTGGAGTCATACCGCCAAACAACGATCTGCAAGTTGCCTGCTTTTTGAGTATTCCCCAGTCCTGAAGAGCCCAACTGCCAACAAGTACATCTTTTCCTTGGTCTCCAGAGGACTGCCAGGATTATCCAAAGAAGCTGTACAACGAAATGGGCGATCAAAACAGGTTCAAAAAAGCCTATGGCCAAAGAAAATATAATCAACAAAATCTAATCGCTCGGTTGCAAGAAGCAAGTGCTAGTTTTTGCGCAGAACAAGATATCAGACCTTGAAGCATGCTGATTCCACGGTTAACATCATCCGTCTGCCTAGAGTGCACAAGGGCCCATGATAACCTCATAAGGCTAGCATTCCTCTGTTCATCATTTGCAGCATTGGCAACCTCTCTTTCAATGCCCTAAGGACAAACAAAAAGCAAGTCCTCAGCTGAACTCTGAGTTTCCGCATATTAGCAGGACCTCAAATGCAATAGCAAGAACGTGAATAGTAGAAAAACATATTCAGCGACATCAACTAGCAACAACATCAACGCTGAAAGTTTGTGTTAGCAAACAGTACTAGAAAAACTATGCTAACAAAATTCTTGACCCAATTGTAGATATTGCAAAGGTAGCCATCTATACTCTCCAAACCAAAATAAGCAGGAGAGAATTCAACTTGGTGAATCTATGCCACAGACACAACTCACATGACACATGGCTACAAGAAGACAATCGAAATAAATAAAATGTCAACATGATTAAACAGACAGCCATGGTGCCGAATGGGTAGCCCCCCCATGCCACCTCCCTTTACCAATCAATTCTACCAGGCATGAAACAATGCAAATTACAAAAACAATTAGCATGCAAAAGTCACCCACGCCCTTGAACTCCCAACACAGCAACTGCTGGCGATGATCCCCATCATCTGACTCCTCCCATCCATCCCCTCTCTCTGCTAAACCTAGCCTCCTGGTTCCCACCAAGCGGGCGGGATACCGCAACAAAACAAAAAAAATCTACGACGGCACCGGAGGAAAGTTCCAAGAGCGCTCACGGCGATAAGGTCGCGGTCGCACCAGGGGATGTTGTCGCTTCCGGTGAAGAAATTGCCCACGGACTCAAAGAAGCGTTCCATCTTGGCCTCCATCGATCTGTTTCTCTGCCGGGGCGATTCGAGATCCGAGGAAGGTGGGAGAGCAGGGGGGGGGATTCGAGAAAGCGCTAGATCGTGGCGCACGCCACAAGAGGAAATGGGGGATTCTAAGCCGTGTTTTTGTCACTGGAATGTGGGACCCACGCCTCTAGGGCTCACAAATCAGTGAAATGCGACGGTTGGACTGCTTCCGTGTCTTCAGCGCTAAGAAAGAAGGATTAGAAGAGAAGAGAACACGGCCTCGCCTCTCCTCCTTTCAAGCCCATACCACTGAAAACAGGCCCAATAAAAAGTCTACCAAATTATAAGACATTTTGCATTTCTATAAATCAATTTTTAGACATAATAATGCATATACTAAAACATATATCTAGTCTAGAATATTATTGGAAAATATATATCTAGAATATTTAAAATATCTAATAATTTTAGATGAAGAGAGTAGATGTCTTCTATGCCCTTTAGTTAAGGTACCAACTAAGTCAAAAAAAAAAAAAAAAATGTGACATATAGGGGAACCGAGATATGAAAAGATATGTTATTGGTAGTTGATGGACAAAAAAAAAGACATGTGGGAAAAATTATTTTGTTGAAACTATTCATTGAGAATATAATTTCCTTGTGTAATGTCTATATGATTTGGCAAGTATAAACAACTCAGTTTATGAATTAGGACTACCATAAGAATCTCTTCGCATCTAGTGGTTCCACCCTCTTTGTTGGTTGTCACACCCTCTGGTTGACAAATACCTATATTCGGAACAAACTGTGAGTATGGTGTTTGTTTGAATTTGCATTGTATATTCCGATAGGGGAACCTAGATTGAATGTGGAAGCGTATTTAGGGTCCGTTTGACATAAGGGCGAATTGTTAGTCGGTTAAAATTTACTCAAATTAATTATCCCTAGTCCATCAAACAAGGGGCTGATAGCCTAATAGGTGGATTGATTTTCTATCCGACAAAACTCTAACAAGTTGTGGCTTGTGGGTGTGCACATGTCAGTTTCTTTCTCCCCATGCAATAGACTTGAAGAAGTTAAGAGAGAGATTCTCTATTTAAGTATAGCAACCTCTATTTAAACTACTCCTTCCACTCTAAATTATAAGTCGATGATATGTAGATGCGTAGCAAAATAGATGTACTAAAAAATTCAAAATGTAGCTTTGACTTTTCTTGTTATATCCATTTTGTTATACACATAATGGATGTCCAAAAAAAGTTAAAGTGATTTATAATTTGGAACGAGGGGAGTAGGAAGGTAGGACTATAATTCCGTCACCTCACCATGTTTTGTGTTCTTATTTAGGAGAGCAGTTGAAATAATGGAGATTTTGATCTAGATGCGATTAGAAACTACTACACGTAATCCATAGATGGATACGATTAACCTAATTAAGTACACTAGGATATTTGTATCTTGAAAAAAATGTACACTAAGATAGTAGGATTATTTATTTTGCAGCCCTCACTGTTGCTCCTCCATGAATCCGCCCAAAGAATCCCAGAAGTACACACTAAGATGAAGTCAGATGCACAGATGAAAGGGGAAAGTTTTTCGTCGATTGTTCAATCAGTTGCTAGGTCGGAGGATCAAAAGCATGATTCAATTACAACTCAAAATAGGCGCAACATCGGACACATATGACAGTGACAGCGGGACCCAATAGGATTCAGTGAAGTGGTGGGTCTAAAATCTAATGTGCTAGGTCGGAGGATCAAAGCAGCAAGACTGTGTTTCAACTACAACTTATTTAAATTTTTATGTAAATTATAACACAAACAAAACATATGATATCTTTAGTGATGTAATAAGTTATAACAAAAGTGGTAATATTTATTAAAAAAATTGAATAAGATTCAAGCTTGACGTGGAAAAGGATCTAATCCGGAGAAATAAATCTATCTATAGCTCATGCGAGTGGAAACTTTGAAGGAGAAGGTGCGGCAAACACTGGGCACCAGCTGAAGCAGAAAGCTATTTGGTTGGAACAACTATACTCTTTCCCTCTGTCTCATTTGAATTAGTCATGAAAGACTCTCTATTTTTACTCATTCGAAAAAGCAGAAAGCTGAAAAATGAGTTCAAGCTGGTGCTGCGAAAATTGTATTGTCCGAAAGCATGTAACCGGAAGGGTCTGCGTCCAAATCCGCACTGTCACTGGCTGATCGCGATGTTTGATCTTCTGTGCTTTCCTTGTGACCCCGAAAATTTTCCTTTCGTCGTGTCCAAATCTAGTGCATTGGACTGGCCGTGGCCCATGGGGGGACGGACGGCTTTTTCCTTGCTAGCATGGACAAGCATGGACGTGGACGTGGAGCAACAACCCATCGTTTCCTGGCCCTGGCCCCTGACTGTGGCTGCCGCTGGTGTGTGTGGTGTGGTGCCCTGCCTGCCTCCTTTCTATCGTGAACATATGCTGATTCTTCTCTTGTGATGTTCTGCATTTTCAGCATCGACATGTAAGCAAATTTCATTTCAACGACCTTTTCTTTTGAAACGCTTCACCGACATTTGACGCGAATGGTGTGGAGGCTGCTTAACTTTTACGCCTACCCGAGTGGAGGGAGTTTGAGTCTGTTATGCTGATTTCGGTTAATTTAATAATATCGAAAAATGTCGTCTCCGAAATTCGAACAAGCTCAATGTCTGTCTGGGTCTTCCGATCTCTTGCAGTTCAGAATCTATATGATCATCATCAACCAAATATACAAATATGATCAAATCATTCAGAAAATAAAGTCAGGCTGATGATTTGGTATTCTCAACAAACAGTTGCATCATCATATTGTAAGTGTCGTCCCTTCTAGTATTCTGATGCTCATACTAGACTACTAGCATAACACATTGCATCTCGCAGAATAAAGTTACTGTATCGCTGCATATCAGCCGTACTAAGGCTTATTCCCTTCTCATATAGTAATACTATTGAAACATCCAGAATCAGCCATGAAAACGATCAGTCGAACTGCAATGTTCTAAACCAAGTGGCCAAGTGGGTGAGTGACTTCCCTACTTCATTCAAGTAATTCAACGCGTACGAACTGTTCACTTCATTGCAGTGGCCGTAGAGCTCTGACCTGTGAGCCCGCCCGCCCTCCATTGGCACCACACCTGCAAAGCTGGAGCTGGAGGTGGTCCAGCCCATATCCATGGCACGCGTGCGGTCAAATGCTGCCGGACATGGACAGAGAGAGAGAGTCTGCAAACAACAAAGCCGCAAATGGCTACGCCCATCATCACCAGTTGATTTGCATTTGCTCCCAACCACGGCAAGTACATGTACAGATTACGGGCAAGGAAGCAATGGGAGAAGAAAGCAAGGAATCAAGAATCCGATCGAGCTCCACCGGTGGCGGAACAGAAGTTTCCTCTTTCATCATCAGTAAAAACTGTGTATCGCAATGTGGGTGGGGAGTAGCTGGCTGGCTGGCTGGCAGCCTGGCACCTAACCGAACCGGTCGTTGGGCCTGCTACGACGACTCGTCGGCGGCGGGGAGGACGTCGGCGTGCGGGTTGCAGTCGGCGGAGAAGAAGTCGTTCTTCTCGAGGAGGGACCGGACGCCGACGTCCTCCCTTGCCGTTGGCGCTTGGGTTGGGCTCCAGCGAGCAGTCCCCGCCCGGGCACACGCAGCACCACGCCGCCGCTGGCGCTGCCGTGCCGGTGCTCGCGCCCGCGCCCGCCCGCGCCAGCGCGAGGCACGGAGCCATCGTCGCCGGCAGCGGCAGCATCTCGATTGGGCCGCCGCTGCCGCTGCCGGCGCCGTCTCCCGCCGGCTCCACCTCCGCCCGCCGGAGGCCGGGGCTTCCTGAACCACCGAGACGCCGCCGCCGCCGCCGCCGCCCCAGCATGAGGGCAGACCGCCACGGATCGCCCTGGCCACCGCCTCGCGCTTCCCCTGCTGCTGCTGCTGCTTCTTGCGCCGCGCCTGTCTCTGCCCTCCTGCCCGCCCGTGCGCCTCCACTTCCTCCTCCGGCTCCGCTCCTCTGCCCCGACGACGACGAAGAAGAAGACGCGGCGGCCGCGCCGGGCTGCCTCCGCCGCCGGAGCGCGTCTCCACCCTCGCCCCCACCATTGGGCCGGCTCGGGCTCTCCCCGCCCGCATACATGCAACCGCCAGGAAACCGTCGGCGCGGCCGCCACCGACGACGGCTCCCTCTCCGCGGTGGATCGATCGATGGATGAATCAATCGATCAATCAATCGGCCGATCAACAATCCCGCGCCGGCGATGGAAGCGATTGACGGCGCGGGTGGTTTTGGTGGGGATTGGAGGCGCGGGTGGGGACGGGGACGGAGGTCGGGGGCGATGGCGAGAAGAGCAACGCACCAAATCCGTCCGATTGCGCTATTATTGGGCGAGGCGAGGCGAGGCGCGGCGAGCAGCTTGCAGTTGCTCTCGCCTTGGCACGGCAGCTTCTTGGCTTTCGCTTTCGCTGGCGAGTGTGCAGGGCGGGCGGAGGAGGCTGAGGAGGAAACCACTCGATCTTTGCCAGCCGAGCCTCGTCAAGAATGATGCTGATGCGATGCGGCTGGTAATGGAGGAAGGTATATGCAATTAGGGATTAATTTAATTTAATCGTGCTGGTGATCTGGCGAGGTTCCAGTTGGATTTGCGCGGCCGTGTCGTGTCTGGTAGATGGAGGACGCGACACGTTCCTAGTTCTCATCGACATGAGATTGCCAGGCTTCGCTATTAAAGGACTTGTCTAGTCTAGTGTCTGCTCTTGGATTCACAGCCAACGGTCTAAAGTTTAAAAGTTTTTTTTTCTTGTGGTAAACAAAGAAGAGATCGATGCTCCTCCATTTCATAGGTGCGGTCGTTTGCAGCCTTGACTTTGCGAAGTGTTTTGGCGGTCTTCGCTTAAACTTATGAGTCATGTACATTATTTTTCTCTCATAAAAAAAAACATGACACATTGTTTTTTTTCTCTTACAATAAAAAAAGTTAGTTAGCTTATCAAAAAAAAAAAAAAAAAGTATTTGTAAACTCGGTCATTATTTTCTCATTTTTAAGTTTTACTTGCTTTTATAGGAAAATCATAGGCTCCGTTTGACATGGCTCCACTTTGCTAGTGAAGTTATTTTTTATTTTAAATTCTTTTGCTTGGGCTCTACTTCACTAGTGAAGTCATTTGAATCAAGAATTCTATTGAACTATTCATATTGTTGTGCTCAACGAATTACTAGGTGCTAAATTGAACATGTAGATAGAGAAGAGAAGTTGTCCATGTTAGGTAGTTGTGCTTGTCATGCCTTTTTTGTCGGTCTTGTACATGCTATTTCTCTACCCACGATCCTTTTACTCCACCTTCCGTTATTTGTTATTGGGAAAGAGAACGACACAAAGAGGACAATGATTTACACACCATAATCTAATCTGCATTAGATGTACCCCGCCTGTTTCAATCAAGAAAATCATAAATTAATCCTCGAGTTCACATACAATACATATCATAATTGGTTAGTAACAAAAGGTGAACATTACGCAAGTTATAACTATCTTTGCATGAAAAATGGAATGAACCTAGCAACATAGTTAGTAAACATGAAAAATGGAATGAACCTAGTGTCGATTCGGCTAGATTGGGCGGGAATTGACACGTGAATTGAGGAATTGGGAGGAGAGGAGGAGGATGGGGGCGATGATGGCGGTGGCGGCGTGGGCGGCCGCGCCGGCCGTGGGCGCGACGGCGGCGGAGGGGCGGGGGGCGGGGGGCCTGGTGGCGGCGGCGGTTGGAGTTGAAAACGATAAATATGTTTTATTTGCTTGCTTGTCCCCTAGAGATTACATGACTCTTGCTTATATAGCCCGGCTAGTGGGACTTGTAATCTAAGCAATCTCTATAAGGTTTCCTTATACGATTGGAATACCTTTACAAGCATATCCTATTTATTTATTTCCTAATAAGGGTCTCCTTTATAGATGAGATATCCCTTTGCACACCAAAAATTCATAAGATAATCTAACTTGAAGACGAAGTAAACTTCGGACTAAAGACGGGAGAAGGAAGGCGGCGGGCAGGGGGCCCGGCCCCCTTGCGCTTGCAAGCGTGAAAGGTCCTAATGGCTAGAGGGGGGTGAATAGCCTATTAAAAATTCTTGCAACAACACTAAGCACCGGATTAGTAAATAAGATGGTGAAGCTAAATAAGCGGTGCTACGAGCTATCTATGCAAGCCACAAGCAAGAGATGATATTTCTAATATCTCTAAGATCACTCAAGGGTTATGTCGCTAGTTTACTCCTAGGTGAACAAGCAATTCTAACTAGATAACAAACTAGGAGCTAGCAAGACTAAGCAACCTACACAAGTTATGCTACTAAGTAATGCAAAGGAGTGCTCGAATACAATACCACCGTTGTCGAGTAGAGGTTGTGGCCAATCACCGTGTATAAGAAATCTTCAACGAGCAAGAACAAATGACACGATGATTTTTCACCGAGGTTCACGTGCTTGCCGGCACGCTAGTCCCCGTTGTGGCGACACACTCACTTGACAGTTGCTAAGCTTAATGGCCGGTGCCAAATCCCCGGTGGGAGCTCAAGCAAACGATCACAAGAGAGGGTCCAACAAGCCACGAGCAATCCACTAGTGCTCCTTTCCCGAATCTTCCGCGGGGTAAGGAACGACCCTTCACAAACCACCGGCGTGGCCTCGAACAAGCTCCAATCGAGCTCAACACCGCCTCTTGCTCAAAGCCGCTAGGGAACCGGGCAAATTCCCAAGAAAACAAGAATCCCACGGCTTCTCCAAGGATGAAGTGCCTCTAGAATGCAACCGACGATGCAATGCACTTCTATCACTCTCAATCTCACTCAAGAATCGAAGTTAGAGTGAAGAGATGAGTGGAGGGGAGTCTCACTTGCTCACAAGTGTGTAGGAGTGTTCAAATGTGCAAGAGAGAGGGCTAGGAACCGGCCATCCAAGTATATATAGCCCGCCTCACGAAATGGAGCCGTTGAGCTTTGAAATGGGCTCTTCGTACCCGGACCGGACGCACCGACCGGACTCACCCGGCGAGTCGGTCGCGAGTCCGGTCATCGGGTCCGGTCACAACCGACAAGCTCGCCCCACAAACCGACGGCTCCTCCGTGCTTCCGGTCACCGCTTTCCGTCGAAAGCACCGAAGCGTCCGTCCAGCTTCCGTCCCCTCGCGTCCCGCAAAAAACCGCCTGCGGGGCTCTTCGCCGACGCGACCGACCGGGAGCCACCGGCCGATGCGGCCCGGCCGACGCCCAGTAGCGTCCGGTCGCCCCGAAAACAGCAAGTCTTCAATTTTCGTTGCTCTTTGCTTCTTCCTTGCTTCGCCTCTTGCCATATGTTGCCAACACGTCGAAGATGATCACGTTATCATGCATGTTAGCTCGTCGATAAGTTAGGCAAGATCGAAGTTAGTGCTCTCATTGTCCTAAATGCAATATGCAAGTCAATTGGACCTAGAAGCACTTCATCAAAGGATTGTCGCGGCATCCCCTCTTGATAATCGGCTATCTATCCTATAATATGATCACACGCTCTATCGTGTCTTGATCACCGAAAAAGGAAAAACCCTATCAAGATACCTTTGCCTTGATCTCCGGGTTCCTCTCAAGCCGACACCGAGCTTGACGATCCATCATGTCCACCATCATCGTCCATGTTCATGATCATCATGCTCCTTGTCATCCATCTAATCCTATCTCAAGTCATCACTTGGAGCAAAGGATTAGTCCCACAAGTGTGTCATCAATTTCCAAAACCAAACATGAGATTTCAGCTCGCCCCTGGCCCCTTCTCGGGCCGGCGGCCGGCGCGTCAGGCCCAATTAGCTTGTCCCGGCTGGCCCAATTCTAGATCATGACATTTCCCCACCGTTCCGAGGCGGCGCGTCCACGTGCCGCCCAACCCGGTGGTGGCAAAAGGCACGTTGATCGGGAAGTGACAACTCGGCCCGGTATAGGGCGAGAGGGCCGCACTTGTCGTTGTCGTCGTTGTAGATGCGGCGTCCTTGTCGGAGAAGGAGAAGTCGAGGTGGAGGTCGCCGAAGTAGATGCTGAACTTGAAGCTCAGCGGGGGCTGCACGAAAGCGAACGTTCCGCCCATGCACACCAAGAGCATGACGGAGCGAGGGTGCTCGATGTTTCGATCATCTCGAAGGCGGTCGGAGGTGGAGACGTGTAGGTGTAAGTCATCGCACCGTCACCTTTGCATGGGTCGCCTGCGGTAGACGTGTCAAAGCGGCGTGTGGCGGTGACGAGGTGAAGTCGAGGAGGCAGCCGTTGAGGAGTGTCGCTGGGCGTGCCGACGGAGGGCCCTGGCCGCATCTCCCTTGTCCACGGTGCGCCAAGCGGCGTTGTTGAAAGGTCCT